>QJPP01007584.1:0-182090 GCA_003996215.1 Jaltomata sinuosa | reverse complement strand
ACAGGTGACAAGTTAAAGAAAATAACGCACCTGGGGTCCTTGCAATAACAGTGTATACATAATAAGTTTACAAAATGGACGGTATACCGGTAACCTCAAGTATAAGAAGAGGGAAAGAGTAATGATAGGCATGCTCAGAGACATGAATCAAACTCAACTGATCATATCAATCTCAAATCCAGAAACTAACAGTCTAGCAGTAACCAATTTCATACTTAACCGTAACAGGGAACAATTCTGTAAGTAAATAGCAAATTCTACCTACAGTCCCCCGGCCGCCCATACAACCGAGGAACACAAACAAGTGAAAACAAACCCTCCGGCATCCCATACTACCGGAGCGTACAATCAACAAACAACAACAAGGGTGGAGCCTCAAACAATGAATGATATGATGCATGAAGAGCTCAAGGGCGCAATGGTATCTTCTGTATGTTACCTCCTCCGGTCTGCTGTATTTCCAGGCCCAAGCAGGTAGGTTCCATGGAAAGGACAACTAAACCCGTATACCTGCTACTCCACCGTATACCCCTCCTCCGGCAACAGGGTGCAACCGTAGCCCCTGGCCCGAATGGCAAGGTCCATGGAGGTCCCAGACCCCATACTAAAACTCAGTATCAGAACATGTCGCCCGGAAGCAAGTCCGGTATCAGGATGGAGACCCAGTCTCGAATATGAGATGCCCAGACCCTGTCCAGGACTAAAGTAGTAGGAAAATGTCTCAAAAACCCCTCCAAGGTGCCCGGGCATAACCGGGTCTAAACAGTAAAAAGTCATCTCAGGTGCTCGGTCCGACCGAGACTAAAAATCATCTCAAGCAGCAAGAAAACTCAACTAGCACTCCGGCCCTGCCGAGTCTAGCGTAGTAGTAAAACTGGTGTTTTAAAACATAATTTTACTCTCTTTTACCCAAGAATACTCACAAGTCAATCAACCATTTCCAGATCATTTCCATCAAAAATGGGCCCCCCGTGCCAGGCAAGGTTTAGAAAACAGTGCCAGTAGGCCCGAAGCGAAAACCACAGTAAAACATGGATAAAACCTCTTTATATGCATGGAAATGGTATGATCACACACAATAGCTGCCCGCAGCTCACAATCAACCTATCGACCCTGCACAGGCCCACAGCTACTCAGCAAGCATAACCAGCCTAGAAGGATAATTCTATGCCCGGGACTCGCGGACATTCCCAAAATCCCACCTTCTATGTTCCAGAGTCAACAAGCCCTCACAGGACCACAAGGGTAAATAAAATATAACGGCAAATACTACAAGCAACGGAGGAACAAAAGTAGGCGGACATGAATAAAGCGGTCGAGGTCCTTGGTACCAACCTAATAAACCAACCCAAGGATGCCCATTAATACAATTTTATTTTATATATACGGAGTCTAGGGAAAATAAACCGTAACCTACCTGTCGTCCGATGACAAGCTGCTAGAACAACGATGTCCAAGCTCGAACCACTCCAAGAAAATCCAAAACTAAATCAGAATTGGAATCGGATTTGGGATTGAACAACTTGACGTAGATAATTGATTTTCTTTCGATGACCGAATATTGCATCAAAGTAATTTTCCCTCAGAAATATTCGTTAGCGCATATGATGAACACAATATGATGAATGAAACTTTATGTTGAAGGAAGGGATATGTATGTTGACAGCAATTACATTTGCAAATTGTTAAATACAACATAAGTGCATGCTGCCAACTCAATTAATGCCACCATTCACTTTGGTGATTACTGGCCACTCCCTCCACCTACACGTGGAGTGGAGGTGGCAAGGCCAAAAAGAAGTTCTTATCCCGTTATTTATATATTCGGGTATTGCATAAATTCGTGGTATAATAAATATAATTTTTGAATATACCATAATTAACAGAAAATTATTTCAAATAAAACCTACTATATTATAATAATAATTTTCAACATAACTAAATTTACTATCTCCGTTAAAATATTTTTCAAAGGTAATAATAATATAATATAACTTCCTACCACCTTCGACTTTTAAATAAAATATTTTCAAATACGCACGATTTTGATACTCAAGAATTCTCTCGGGATCCTCCCTTATTTTTTATAACTGTTTCGGAACTGAAATGGCGTCTTAAAACGTGAAGTTGAGGCTTAAATCGCGTTTAACCCGGCCCGGTTCGCGACCCGGTTCGCAACCCGTTTTCTGCCAGACAGTCCGCGGTAAAACAGTCATAACTTTTTACTCCGAGATCAGTTGGACGTGAGGTTTTGTGCGTTGGAAACTAGACTTGTAGACCTTCGATTTGGTATTTCGGGGGACTTCTAACTCTTTATATATTGGGAGAAAAGCCCTGAGACATTTGACCCAAAGTTCAGAAAATTTGTTAAAGATCTTACAATATCTTTTGTCGATTTGCTTGACTTCTAACTTATACGTGGAAATGACCGGAATGGTCATTACAGTAGATTTGGTAATTCTGAATATGGTAGACTTCAATGTTATTTTGGGCATGACCTGGTTGTCTCCTTATCATGTTATTTTGAAATGTAATGCTAAGACCGTGGCTCTAGAAGTTCTGGGTAAGGATAGACTAGAGTGGGAAGGTGTGTACAAGCCTAAGCTGACTAAGATCATATCATTTGTTCGGGCTAGAAAACTAGTGGGGAGAGGGTGTTTGTCCTTCTTGGCTCATCTCTGTGATAATATTGTGGAGTCCCCATCTATTGAGTCAGTTTCGGTTGTGTCAGAGTTTCAGGAGGCATTTTTGGTGGATTTGCCTGGTATGCCTCTGGACAGGGACATTGATTTTTGTATTGACTTAGAGTCAGGCACTCGCCCAATTTCCATTCCTCCTTATCGCATGGCTCCGTCAGAGTTAAGGGAACTTAAGACTCAACTCCAGGAACTCTTAGACAAGGGTTTTATCCATCCCAGTGCTTTACCTTGGGGTGCTCTGGTACTGTTTGTGAGTAAGAAGGATGGTAGTATACGGATGTGCATAGACTACATGCAGTTGAATAAGGTTACCATTCAGAATAAGTACCCTTTACCCTATATAGATGATCTTTTTGACTAGTTACAAGGTGCATCGATGTTCTTGAAAATTAACTTAAGGTTAGGATATCATCAGTAAAAGATTAGGCCCGAGGATTTTCCTAAGACCAATTTTTGGACTCGGTATGGGAAATATGAGTTTCTGGTGATATCATTTATGCTGATAAATGCACCAGCAACATTCATGAGTTTGATGAATTGGGTGTTTAAATATTATTTGGATTCGTTTGTCATCATGTTTATAGATGATATTTTGATCTACTCCAAGAGTAGGGAAGAGCATGCTGAACATCTCTAAATTGTGTTGGATATTTTAAAGCACCAGAAACTGTACGTGAAGTTTTCCAAGTGTCAATTTTGGTTGAATTCAGTCACCTTCTTAGGGCATGTAGTGTCAGAAAAGGGGGTGATGGTAGATCCCCAGAAGATTGAGGTAGTTAAGAATTGGGCCCAACCTAGATCTGTGACCGAGGTGAGGAGTTCTGTGGGGCTTTCAGTGTACTATCACAGGTTTGTCAAGGATTTTGCATCCATTGCTACTCACTTGACAAGGTTAACTCAGAAGGAGGTACCATTTGTGTGGTCTGACAAGTGTGAAGAGAGCTTCAAAAAGCTCAAGACACTTCTTACCATGGCTTCCATCCTTTCATTACCAGTTGAAGGTAAGGATTTCATTGTATATTGTGATGCTTCACATTTGGGTTTGGGTGCTGTGTAGATGCAGGACAGGAATGTGATAGCATATTCTTCTAGGCAATTGATGGTCCATGAAAAAAAAATCCAACCCATGACTTGGAGTTGGCAGCGGTGGTCTTTGCATTAAAAATTTGGACACACTATCTTTACGGTGTCAAGTGTGATGTGTTCACTGATCATCGCAGTTTGCAACATGTATTTACTCAGAAGGACTTGAATCTGAGATAGAGGAGGTGGATGGAGTTGTTGAAGTATTATGATGTGACCATCCAGTACCATTCAGGTAAGGCTAATGTGGTGGAAGACGTATTGAGCTGGAAGACCATCAACATGGGTAGTTTGACTTGATTGGGAGTATCCAAGCCACCATTGGCAAGGGACATTCAGGCCTTAGAGTATAAGTTTATGCACTTGGGTATCTCAGAACATGGTGGAGTGTTGGCCAGTGTTGAGGTCAAATCCACATTCATAGAGGAGATAAAGACTAAGCAATTTCAGGATTCATAGTTGAGCAAGCTTTGAGGCAAGGTAATATCCGGAGAGTCCAGGGATGCCACATTGGATGCTGGTAGAGTGTTGAATTTCAGAGGAAGGATTTGTGTTCCTTGAGTTGATGACATAATTTAGAAGGTGTTGGCAGAGGCTCATGGTTTACGATATTCAATTCATCCGGACATAACCAAGATGTACAAGAATTTGAGGCAACTCTATTGGTGGCTTATGATGAAATGAGACATAGCTAATTTCATGTTCAAGTGTCAGAATTACTGGAAGGTTAAGTATGAGCACCAAGTCCTGCATGACTACTTTAGAGGATGCCCATTCCCGAGTAGAAGTGGGAAAGGATAGCCAGGGATTTCATGGTGGGTCTTTCAAAGACTTTAGGGAAGTATGACTCAATTTGGGTCATTATGGATCGGCTAACCAAGTCAGCTCATTTCATTCTAGTCAGGGTGGACTATAATTCACAGCAGTTCGCTAAGATCTATGTGAAGGAGATCGTGAGACTGCATGGGGTACCATTGTACACTATTTCAGACAGAGGTACGCAGTTTACCTCTATGTTCTTAGGTAAGTTACATGAAGTGTTGGGCACTCAACTCACTTTTAGCACAACTTTCCATCCTTAGACAGATGGTCAGTGAGAGAGGACAATCCATGTGTTGGAAGACATGCTGAGAGCATGTGTGATTGACTTTGGGGGTCATTGCAACTAGTTTCTGCCATTGTATGAGTTCTCATACAACAACAACTACCACTCCAGTATCGACATGGCACAATTTGAGGCATTGTACGAGAGGGGTTATAGATCAACTATAGGGTGGTTTGAGGTAGGCGATGTGAAGCCTCTGAGTGTAGACTTGGTAAGAGAAGTGTAGGAAAATGTAAGGGGCATTCAGACCAAGTTGGTAGCATCCCAGAGCAGGCAGAAGGAATACGCGGATCGCAAGGTAAGAGACATGGATTTATAGGTTAGTGAGAAAGTACTATTTAAAGTGTCACTGATGAAGGGGGTTATGCATTTTGGTAAGAAGGGCAAGATTAGCCCTCGATTTATTGGTCTATTTGAGGTTCTCAAAATTGTAGGGCCAACGGCTTTTAGGTTAGCACTGCCGCCCAATTTATCCGGTGTCCATCTAGTATACTATGTATCCATATTGAAGTGGTACCATGGGGATGGAGATTAAATTATCAAGTGGGATAAAGTATTACTAGAAAAGGATCTTCAGTGTGAAGAGGAACCTATTGTGATTCTTGATCGAGATGTCCAGAAGTTGAGGACAATGGAGATCAAGTCGGTGAAAATTCAATGGAAGCATCGTCCGATTGAGGAATCCACTTAGGAAAATGAGAAGGACATGCGGGACAAGTACTCTCACTTGTTCTAGGATTCAGGTACTACAATTTTACCCTTTTATTCTCTGTATGTTTGAGTTGATCGTTTGGGGATTAATGATAGGTAAATTGGTATCTGTTCTAACGACCGAGTTCGTCATTACGGGTAAACCTTTCGTGCCAAGTTTAGAGTTGGAAGACTTCCGGGTTTGGGAGTTAAAAATTTTGGGCTAGGATAGTCTCGGATGATTTTGGAGCAAGGATCGCCATAGTGGACGAGTCAGGATTTAATGCAGAAAACTTTTCCAAAATGATAAGTTTTTATCAAGAACATTTTGGGAGAAGGGCAAAGCAATTTTGGGCGAACCTACTATGTTTTTCACCATTTTTCATCCCAAAGGTAAGGGTTCTACTCCCCAAACTTAGTACTATCATTCCTATGGAGTAGAATTACTAGTTGAAAACTTGGGAAGAGGTTTGGTTTGACCTAGGAATGGTAGAATCTGGGAAAGAGGGGGATTCTATGGCGTAGAAGTTCTTGGGTCTTGTTAATTATTGTTGGGTTGTGATCTTTTAGCCATAATTCTCTAAACTTATCCATAAAAATGGTAGAATTAGGTGAATTGATGGTGGGAAAGCCCGGGAAAGTGGTGGAATGATCATAGTTTGGCCTGGGGATTGAGATTTTTGCATAATCTGGGTATTTTAGGCCAGTAATTGATTATAGTTATTGTATGTCTATTTTTAGACCAAGAACAAGCACAAATTTTAGAAAGCGAGAAGGCTCTGGTTCAATAGAGCTTTTGAATAATTTAAGGTAGATGATGGCTACTGATTTTCCAATATGCATTATGTGTACATATACCATTATTTAGTAATGTATGAGTTGCATGCTTAGGGAATGAGTTGTGAATGTCTAATTGTCCGTTTATCAGTCTGGTGAAATGAACTTGTTTGTTGCCTGTTGGTTTACAAGTATGTTTGTTTATTATTTGTGATTGATTTGACTTGGTATGACATTCGATTGGCTAGGGTACCAAGCCTGGTATGGGAATACTAATGGTTGGCTTAAGTACCACCCCTGGTACGGGAATACTAATAGTTGGCTCGGGTACTATGCCTGGTACGAGAATTCATAATGGTTGGCTCGGGTACCATGCCTGATATGAGTTATTTTAATTGCATTGTTGTGTTCTTTCAATGGTTCCATAAATGGACTGAGTCGTACTTCTTGATTGTGATTATTGCATATGGTTTATGAGAGGCCGGGTATTATATCTAATTGTGAGGTTGGTCTTGGTGTAGGCTGGGATTGCATGTCTAACACTTAGGTGATGTTAGGGGGATCCTTGATGGGTCCGGACTATGTAAAAAGTGTATATGTTGTTGTATTTGAGTGTGGTCAATGGTTTTTATTTGGTTCATGTGTTAATAAGCTAAGGAAGAGAGTTGTCGTCTAGTTATGTTGTTGGCTTGTTTACATGTTTTCTGTACCTCACTATATTTTGGTTTATTGTTCATATTCTATTTATTGGTGTTGGCCGATGATCCTACCAGTACACGGTATTGTGTACTAATTTTGTACTTGCTTTTATTTTATGAGTACATGCAATCTTCCAGCGGCTGACACACGACCTCACCTGTAGTCCTGGCGTTTCCAGATCTCAAGGGTGAGCTACTTCAGTTGAGCTACCTTGTTGTCTTCTTTTAAGTTGTAGCCCAATTTTTTCTGGCTTAAATTCTCTCTTTGTTTTGGGGTTGCATCCTCGTATTTTAGACTTGGTAGATGTTTTGGTACGATGACTTTCAGATTTTAAGGGGAGGGGGAATTTCCGCAGGTTATATTGTGTTAGTATTTTAAGATATTGAATGCTAATTTATTTTATGCAACTGATTTTAAGCTGATAGATTATGCTAAGTGTTGGTTACTATTGATTCGCTCATCCGGAGGTTGGGTGGGTGCCACTCACGGCGGGTTGAATCGTGACAAGTAGGTTGAAAGATTATTATCATGGATTTTTATAATAGAGATGGTGCAGGTTTTAACCCAAATGACATGATCTTTCATTGGAAATGGTGATCAAGTATGAAAAAATCTATCTTCGTTCTTTTCTCTGGTTGTGTTCCCAATTATAAAAATTCAGATTTAAGATCAAACTTGGAAAATTATCTAGCTTTGACCAAATGTAAGGAAAAGGGGTGAGTTTATTTGGGATAGAAAATTTATTATCTTAGGAGAAAATAGTTAAAATATTAGTAATTTATGACTAATCTGAGTTTACCTCTTCTTTGTTCAGCTCGCTTGTTGATATAGAATTTTTCACATGCCCATTGAGAATTTGATGGCTCGATTAGTCTAAATTTCAAGAATTCCTCACATTTCTTTTTTTCAATCTGAAAATATTCTGGATTCATACTTGAGTAATTTGCCTTTTTTGGATTGATATTTTCATTCATCTTACAGGGAAGATTGAAAAAAAAATATTTCAATCAGCCGTAAGGAATTTTTGCTCTTTTCTATTAATTCATTGTAAGACTCGACGCATGAATGCTCTACTAGCTGTTGTTCAATATCTTTGATATGCTCTTTATATGTGATGTGGAATAAGCTTGAAACTTCTGAATATGGTCTGTATTAATTTTTGAAAGCTATTCCATGAGCTCTTATCTGGAGTCGATCCTTGAGTTGTCTATAGATATTAAACCGAATAATGAAATCTTTTCTTGGGACATCTGAACCATACAATTTAGTTTTGAATTTCAACCCTTAGAATAATTAAATTATAATTGAATGATCTATGATTACCATGGTGGTTAGGATTCCATTAGATCCAGTATTAAAATTTTTAAAATAGGGAATCCATTGATCCTCAAGAAGGATGATTGGGTGCAACAACAAAGATGGGGAACCTAGTAGCTAAGAAAGTAATAACTTTGATTGGTATGTCCTATTTTGATGGATATACTTTAAGTTGGACTTGAGGTGATGCTATTGATTTCTTCTTTTGCTTCTGAGATCTCGTAATAGTTATATCCATATTCTTCATATACATCCATGAAGAAAAGAGTTTTTGCTGGTGGTTCATTTTTCAATGAGAAAAAACATTCAAGATCATAATTTTTACTAAGATGAATACCAATGGAATCTTCTATTTCAGTAAGAAGGTGGATTGACAATTCGAATTGAGGATAATATTTTGCATAATGTCCAATCTTATTACAGATGAAACATTTGCCATTTTTTTGAGAATCGCTCAGTGTTATTCTTCTAAATTATGTAATACGTCTGATGAACTTGGATATTTCTCCTGAAAACTTTGGCCATTTGAACTGTCTGAATTTTTTTTATTGTCTAGGGACATGGCAAGAGCAATTTGAACAAGTAACTAGATTAGTCTTATCGTAGACTTAATCAAGGACTCGATTATTTTGTATGATCTTCTTTAATGTGGACCTTTTCATTCAAATATCATCTAGTTCTAGAAAAAAATCTTTCCTAATATAGCCGACTTGTGGGATTATTATTAATTCAAATTTCTCCTCAATGATAATTATAGTTTTGCCTGCATGAATCTTTGGCAGCGATGAAACAAAGGATTGCTTTAGACTAGTGTCTCCACCTAATTCAAACTATCTTTTTTCATTTTCTTAAAGTGAATATCATTGATTAAATGATACACACATTATTGGAAGAACCATCTTCACAACTTTTCTTTTCTTTGGCCAGTATCTCCATAGAAGACTTTATGTAGGATTCTGATGTTTAAAGTGAAATCTAAAAAAGTAAGGAAAGTATTTTTATCTTGTATCACAAGTGAATTCTACTAGTCTCTAAGAACTTAGAAGAACTTTGAAGTGAATTCTAATAGGATCATGTATTTTTTCCATTCAATCAAATTTTTTGTCACCATCGAAGTAATGAAATATTAAATCTTTTAAGGACATTTTAAAACTGCGGTATCATTCAGAGTAAATGTATGGAATCGAGTTCCAATAAATTTTGGTGTTGTCGCTGCTGATCTTCTTTCTGAAATTGGCTCATCTGTCATCCCTTCCTGATCGTCACCTACTTGAAAAACCTCTGGTTCTCTTAGTCAATTCATGCATATTGGTGGATTGTCATACTTAGAGAATTCCAGTGAGAAATCCACACTTTTCTTAGTGAATTCTTGGATAGGATCACTATCTGATGAATCTTGAGTACTGGATTCTAGGATATAATCTTCTCTTAGACTGTTTTTGAGCTGCAATGGAGTCCTTACATTTCCACACCAATTTTTCCATGTCAAATTTAGGTTCATTTTTTGGTTTTTGAGTAAAGGACATGAATTCTTCTGAAATGGAAGGGAAAGTAGTAAATAAGTTGTCCAACTTAGATAGTGAGTATGTTTGTGATGACATGGGGGAAAACTTAGATTTTTTTGGATAACCGTGAGTCCTTTGTGGTTCAAAGTGACCATGCTTTATTTGTTGTATTTGTTCTCTAATGGAAGCCATCTCCTTTTATTGTTGTTGGAAGAAGTGGAAAAGTGAGGTGCCTGGTGGATAAATTTCATACTGCATATTTGTTAGTCTAAATTTCAGGGCTTTGATAAGTCAGCTTGTTGAGAATATGCTTGTTCCTCTTTTTTCTCAATCGTCTCTACTTTGTTCATCATTTTGTTTTGCGTGCGAGCAACATTTCTAATAGATTTGCAAACATTGGTTAACATTTTCTTTTGTCACCTTGCATTCTCAGATTGCCAATTGATTGTTGCTTCTACATAGCTTGTGGGTGACTTTTCTCCGGTGGGTAGGACAATATTTTTCTTTGAAATTTTTGGAGAATGGCGCATACCATATTTTTCAAAAAGGCTATTGTGATGGAAATTCAGGGATATGACTGGAGCTTGAGGGGATCATCATGAATATTTGAGGTTTGAAATCTTTTGTGGTTTGGAGCTTTTGGTATGTGTTTGGCGTAGGTAGGACTGACCAATTTTGGGGTTTGTATGAAATAAGAAATTCATATTTTCTTGGGCGGCTAAGTGAACCAGTAGATGAATCTCCATCTTCATACTTTTTCTGGAACACTTTATGAGAGTTTTTTCTTTTTTTCTTTTTCTTTGGTTTGGTTCTTTTTCCATGATGCTCATCTTATTTAATTTCATCATACTTTTTCTGGAACACTTTATGAGAGTTTTCTCTTTTTTTCTTTTTCTTTGGTTTGGTTCTTTTTCCATGATGCTCATCTTATTTAATTTCATCATTAGGACATTCTTGACTGTCCATCCTTTCAAAGGGAGGATCAGTTTAGTAAAATAAGTCTGAGTCATTTCCCTCCTCGTCCAATCCATTTAAACCCCTTGCAAAAATAAATATGTCTCCTACTCTTAATAAAATCTTCTCACATAAATATGACTACCTTTACAAAGTAAGACCTACCCCTCCTAAATTAAAACTTTTGCTGAAAATACATGCTCCCCGTGGTTACAAATTTTTTCCCTAGTCCAACAAAAGTCTAATGGAGTTAAATAATATGGTGTTGTCTCAAAACATGACCAGTACCCTATTCTTGCAACTCAAGAAGAACAATTTTTCACTATTTAAATTCTAGAGGATTTTTCTAGACAGTGAAAGAATCATGGTTTCACCCATATCTATTTTGGTGCCATTAGAATTGTATTGACATATCATGAAAGGAAAGACCAACCAGTTATATCTTGCCTTTCAGTTATTGATACTAAATACAATGAATTAAACCATGCAAATTTGGGTACCTAAAAATTACTCTAAATGCTGGAACAATCTTTGTCACTCTATTTCAAAACTTCAATATGTCCCTGTATGATCCATATTTGATAGAGGCGCTAAAGATCTAAGTCTAGATTGAAGGTGCTCCACAAGCTAGAGATGATATATAATCTACTCTACATTATCAAATAACTTAGTGGGTTCAAAATCATGCAATGGATCTGTTTCTTTCAGCTGGAGAAAACACTTTTCTTTTAAACATAGATGCCACCAATAAAGCTACAATCTACACTAAAATCTCAAGGCAAATATCTAAAATCAAACTTCTCAAAATTCATCCTTATTCAAGGGTCACTAATTATGATAAATTGAGGGAACTAGTTGAACTTCTCCAATCCTCTGAATCAACTTTTGTCAAAAAAACATGACAAAATCGTTTCTATAAGTTCTAACCACTCAATAAAACAAGCTTCACCTTTTAGATGTACCAATCTGCTTTAACTCATGTAAAGGAAGAAGACCTACACACATTTACTTTGAACCTCTTAGATATCATGAGTGAACATAATTGGATAAAAGAATTCAATAAGAAAGGTCTTGATATATGGTGGTTTAAATATCCGTTCACGCGACATTGCCCATGGGAAATTGAGTGTGATTGTCAAGAATATATTGAAAATAAAATTGAATGGGACGAACATCATTAAAAAAGAACCAAACCAAAGAAACATGAAAAAGAGGAAACTCTCAAAAAGTGTTCCCAAAAAGTATGAAGATGGAGATTCATCTATTGGTTCACTTAGCCGCCCTGAAAAATATGAATTTCTTATTTCATACAAACCCCAAGACTGACCAACCATACCTACAACAAACACATACCACATGCTCCTAACCACAAATGAACCCAAAACTCAAATATTCACGATGAGCCCTCAAGCTCTAGTCATACCCCTGAATTCCCATCTCAACAGCCTTTTGAAAATCATGGTACGAGTCTTGCTTCAAAAATTCTACAGAAGAATGTTATTCTGTTCATTGTAGAAAAGTCATCCACAAGCGATATAGAGGCAACAATCAAATAGTAATCTGAGAATGCAATCTGTCAAAATAAAGTGTTAACTAATATATGAATTCTCTTAGAAATGTTGTTCACACATAAAAATAAAATGATACGCAGAGTAGAGACAATTGAGAAAAAAATGTAACAAGGATCTTCTCAATATACTGGACTTATCAAAGCCTTTGAATTGAGAATAAAAAACATGCAATATGAGATTTGTCCACCAGGCACATCACTCTTTCATTTCTATCAATAACAACAAAAGAAGATGATTGCCATTAGAGAACAAATACAACAACTGAAATATGGTCACTTTAAACAACAAAGGACTCACAGTTACTCAACAAAACACCATTTTCCCTATGTCATCACAAAAATAATCACCACGTAAGTTGAACCACTCTTTAATTAGTTTCCCTTTTTATTTTACATGTCTCCATGTCCTTTACTCTAAAACAAAAAGATGAATCTGAATATTACATTATAAAATTGGTTTGGAAAAAAGGATTCCGTTGTTACTCAAAAGAAGTTGCAAAGAAAAAAAGAGTTTGGAGAATGTTCAAAAGATCCAGACCCAGAAAACTTGATGATCTCAGATCAAGTAGTTCCAAACCCCTATATCCTAGAGGAAGATAGTATCCTAGGATCTAGTATTCAAGATTCATCTGATCGTGATCATACAAAAGGAGACTCTGAGACAAGTAAGGATTCTAACTGGACTCCTCTAAGAACAAAAATCCACCACTATTCATGAATTGATCAAGAGAACTAGAGATTTCTGAAGGAGATAAAGATCAAGAAGGGATGACAGATTAGCCAATTCTAAAAAGGAGAACAAAATTGACAACACTAAAATTTGTAGGAACTGGATTTCATACTTTTACTCTGGATGATAGCAATGTTTCAAAATAGCCTCAATGGATCCAAGATTTCTTTACTTGAATTGTGACAAAAAACTTAATTGAATGGGAAAGTACGTGATCCTATTAGAATTCACTTTAATATTCTCTAGAATTCATTAAAACTGGTGAAATTCACTTAGGATACAAGATAAAAATATTTTCCTTACGTCCCAAGGTTTCACTTTCAATAGTAGAATCCTATAAGAAGTCTTTTGTGGAGATACTGGCCAATTACAAGAAAAGTTACAAAGACAGTACTTTCAAATAATGTGTGTATCATTTGACAGAAATGTCATTGATATTCACTTTCAAAAAATGATAATATTATTTTATGAGTTAGGCAGCGACACTAGTGTAAATCAAGCCTTTGATTCATCAATACAAAAGATGCTGACAGGCTTAACTATGACTATCATTTAGGAGAAGTCCAGTTAATAACAATTCCACAAGTCAGTTACATCAGGCCAGAAATTTTTCTGGCACTGGATGATTTTTGCACGAAAAGGTCTATTTTGAAATAGATCATACAAAACAATCCAATCCATAATGTAGTCAGTGGTAAGACTTATCTAGTCAAAAGGTCAAATTGCCCTTGCCATGTCTCTAAAAGACAAAAAAATTTAGGAGGTTCAAATGGACAAAGCCTTCAGGAGTGTCACGACACAACTGATCATGAGTGACACCCACACTACCCCTCTAGAAGGAGAACCAACTTATCCGAACCTTAATTTTATTTCTTCACCAAATTTTAATAGAGAATCATATAAAAGAACTCTAAACCATAAAGAAAGTCAAAACTAACATAAATATTACAGAAAATTTGACTAACTAAACATTCCCAAGAACTGAAAGTTATCGTACAAGAACTCTAATCATAACAATGTCTAAGGTATCAAAAAATGATCAAAATAAATAGATAAATAATTTTTATCATTCGAAAGAAGGAAAATGACTCAAGAAGGATCCATGGTAGCCTCATATGTAGTGCTCACCATTGGATCATAATATCAACTGCTTAGTGTAGGTGAGATCGCATCTGAGTCTCTGAAACACGGTCTGCAGTAAACAAAAGAAGAGTAGATAGTAGAATCAGTACAAAACACTATATACTGGTAGGTATCATAGGTTGACTCAAGTTAGAACATGTATATAATAAAATCAAATAATAAGTAAAAGGAACTTCGACACTTAGCATCTAATTTAGTCAACATATATTCATCTCAAGTCAACTCAATAAAAGTAATATCAAGTTCACATAAGTCACCAAATTCCACTATAAGAATGTACAAAAATTCACTTTCAATAGTCACAAAACATGAAATCTATGTCCATATATATCTCATCAATTCAACTATTACCCTAGTCTCATCTCAATTCACAATACCATCTCACCATAACTGGCTATGAAACCAATGCAATGATAAAAGAAAAGGGTGTACACACATGTTAAAGGGTCTTATTTCTGCCCAACTAGCCATGAATTACAGGGGATACACTAGGGTCCATGTACCCACTGGAACCATTTCTCATCAGCATATATATCAACCTGTACTGTCATGGTACTCGATCCCAAAAAGAGTGAATATATCAACCTGTACCGGCGTGGTACCCAATCCCAAAATATGTAGAAATGTCAATATACCTATAGTTATCAGACCTATCTCTCATTATATACACAGTGCAGTAATTAAGACTTATACTTTTTCATTTTAGTGAATTAATCAATTCATGTATATCTAGCTTATTTATTCAAGCAAAAATGAAAACACCCATCATTCAAATATGTCCGAAGACCAATCACAAGTCAGATAACTCAATCACATATACCTTTGCTAAAATAAGTCTCTTCTCCAATTTAAATTATAACCTACCTCAATTGATGAATTCTCAACCACAAATTCAATAAATAAAGAAAAATAAGAAAGCCCTCTCCTTACAGTCAAGTTTCAGCTCCTTTCCTTCTCCTCGCTTGATTTCTACTCATCAAAGGTTTAAAATTATTACCATGATGAAGAGAGATAATGACATGACTAGTTTATTAGTATTAGTACATCATTGAATATACAATTCCAAAAATTCTTTCACATCTGATTCTTCCTGTTTTTTTCTAAACAAAAAATACGAAAAAAAAAATCAGAATGAAAAGCGTCCATTTGACCTTCTTTAATGCTTCAAAGCGTTCAAAGTTTATAAACACAAATACAAGAGTAATTAATCGTTTAGTCTTCAATTCAGGCCTTGAGAATTTAACCCACTAATTATACCCTTATTTGAGGTCTGTAGCATTCCCCAAGGGTTAATTAACCATTAACTAGTCCACAACATCCACATAATCAATACTCAAAGGGTTTCTAATCAAGTTAACCCCCTTTTAGCCATTTTAGTGCCTAAAAGTCTCATCTTTATGGAATTCAAGGTTCCCCATTAGCCTTAATTATGTTAAGGACCAGTAATTTCATGCTAGAAATAATAAAAATACATCCTAAATGACAACAGAAAGAAAATAAGAGGATATGAGGATTACTTGAATCAGTGAACAAGTGCGGATACTTGGTTCACATATCCGCTTTTGTCTCCCCAGTGGCCTTCTTAACAAGATGGTTCTTCCAATGGACCTTTAGTGATGAAATCTCCTTAGTCCTTAGTTTTTGGACATCTCTATCAAACAGAGCAACCACCTCCTCTTCATAAGAAAGGTTTTTGTCTAATAGAATCGAATCCCAGCAAATAATAGAGTCATCATCTCTATGTTACTTCTAAAGCATGGACACATGAAATACGAGATGACTATCCAACAAACTCAGAGGCAATGCCAGTCTATAAGCTATCATCCCCATACTCTAAAGTATCTCAAAAGGTCTAATGTATCTCAGACTCAACTCGCCACGCTTCCCAAATAATATAACACCCTTCGTGGGTGAAACCTTGCAAAATATTTGCTCAGCTTTCATGAAGTGCATGTAACTCATTTTCCTATCCGCATACTCTTTCTGTCAACTTTGAGCCGCTAAGAGCTTCTGTTAGATGATCTTCACCATTTCCATAGATTCTCTCAGAAGGTCTTTTCCCCATGAACTTACATTGAATGTATCGAACCAACCCATGGGAGATCTACATCTCTTCCCATACTGTGCCTCAAATAGTGCCATATCTATGCTCGAGTGATAACTGTTATTATAAGTGAATTCAGCCAATGATAGATACTAGTCCCAATGACCCCCAAAAAATCCATCATCTACGTGCGGACCATATCTTCCAACACTTTGATCATATACTCAGTCTGCTCGCTAGTCTGAGGATGAAAAGCTGTACTCAGGTCCAACCTAGTACCTAACTCTTTATGCATGTTCTGCCAGAAGTTAGAGGTAAACTGAGTACCCTTGTCAAAAATAGTGGATATAGGCACCCCATGTAGTCAAAAAACTTCCTTAAGGTAGATCTTGGCTAACCTATCCGCGTTATAAGTCACCTAAACAAGAATGAAGTGTGCTAACTTCATCAATCTATCCGTAATAACCCATATCGAATCATACTTCCACAAGGTCATGGGAAGGCCAACCATAAAATCATGTCTATTCTCTCCCACTTCCATTTAGGAATGGGCATCCTCTGAAGAGTGCCATCAGGCTTCTGGTGATTATATTTCACTTGCTGATTGTTCTGACACGTAGCCATAAAATCGACTATGACTCTTTTGATTTGACCCCACCAATAGTGTTGCCTCCAATCACGATACATATTGGTCACACAAGGATGTATAGAATACTTGGAACACTGAGACTCAACAGAATCGTAGGAATCAACTCATTAATAAGGGGCACACAAACCCGCCCTTTAATTTGAAAAATGCCTTCATCATCAATTATGGCCTCTTTGACCTCACTCCACAATACTTTGTCATGAATCTTACTCAACTTCACATTAACAAATTTCTTTCCCTTAATATGATCAAGAAAAAATGACCTTGCCTCAACACATGCCAACAATCCACCCTGCTTAGACACTTCCAGTATCATGAAGCTATTAGATAGAGTCTAAATAAACCTAGCCCATAGACGTATTATAGAATTCAAATAAGCAAAGCTACCCATACTCTCAGTCTTTCTACTGGATGCATCAGCTACCACATTAGCCTTACCTGAATAGTGCAGAATGGTAATGTCATAATCCTTGAGCAACTACATCCACCTTCCTTGCTCAACTACAATCACAAAAAACTCTATCCACCACAATAGAGTCACCTACTGGGGTAGACACATTAACAGGATAATAAAGCAGCTCATATCATGTGAAATCACTCAGTAAAACTAGTAGACACATATGAAAAAGTAGAACTAGGGTTAAACAACTAAAGCCATGGGGTCACATACAAGAATACTACTTGTGATCACCACATCCTATGCCTCTGCCTCTACTTCTGGTCTACTTGGAAAATCATAGAAGTGGTTCTTACCATCTGCCTGTGCACCGCCCCTGTTAGGCTGAGTACCTACTCTGCCATTACCACCACCTTGGTTGAGCTGGGTTCCACCTCTGCCAGTTGTATGACAAACCCGCCTGCACTACGAATGATCTCTGTCATACCCATTAATTCTACCTTCCAGAGCCGAAGCTTTGGGAGCCTGATACTAAACTGTCTGTCGATGACAAGGATAATTTCTTTTTATGTGAAAAATCTCACTGCACTCATGCATGTACGATCCAAGGTAGGTTGCTACACTAGAGCAGACAAAGTGATATAATTACAAAAATTAAGGCTGACTGGACCCTGACGGACTCTAGTAAAAACCTGCATCGCAAATGAGTTGGGTGCATAGTGTATCCCCGCAAACCCTGACCTTTGGAATACTGACCACTAAAATTCCCCCAGACCGGGGCTTCTTTGAAGCACTCTTTGCATAGTCCTCTTGCCTTACACCCCTTAACCTTCTTTGAAAACTCAATAACCTCCTGAAAAGACTTACTGGAGGATGCTACCTGCAGGGCTAAAATCTAAAGCCCTGTGTTCAAACCTTTCATAAAATGGCAGATCTATTCTTCCTCTGTATTGATCACCTATGAAGAGTAACGAGCCAAGGAATGAAAGAGTGCCTCATAAGCTGCCACTGAAGAATTTCCTTGCTCAATATTAGCAACTTTCCATTTTTCTATCGCTCATAGTACACAAAATATACTTCTCTAGAAGCACTTGGTAGAAATGACTGCAAGTCATAAGGAGTGCCCAGTAGGCCTGAACTCCATGAATGCCCTTCACCAGATCTTAGCATCCCCTTGCAACTGAAAAGAAATAAATTCAAGTAACATATAAAATATAAAATCTAACTAAGACAGGTCTAAATGAGGTAAACTGTAATCTACCTCAACGCCAAACTGCAATCACAAACCATCACTCAGGAGCATTTCCTTTTCGAAGTACCTCAGAACAATGCCACTCTATTATAAATATAATCTACATGTCAAGACTATAATAATGACACCCATATTAATATAAAAAAATTTGGGGTGAAAATCCGATTAGAAATCGAACCTCATGGCTCACATAACGAAATAGAAAACAAATTTCACAATTATGTTTACAACGGGTTTCTAAACCCATGCACAAAATTTGGGTACAAACGAGACTCATTTTGGGGCTCAAAATTGCCCCGAATGTCACTTGATCAAAGGAATTCAAGACATGGAAATTTTACAGAAATTATGAAAGATATACGCTAAGGAATGATGGAAAATGAAAAGAGGGACATAATGAACTTACCGGTATTATTATGGATGGTCAAATGCATCACAACCAGATCCTAAGCTCTTAAACAATGGGGGATTTTTGATTTTTGGAGAAGAAAATGAAGTGAAATGATATATATAGCTGCGAGGGGTCCTTCATCGTGAACATGAAGGACCCCTCGCGAACATAAAGAAGGGGCAGGGGAGACTGATAAGTCGGTATTCTACCAATTTATTGAGCCTTTAATCATGAATTATTGCCATGTTTTAATAAGATTTAGAGGTTCTTATGACCTTTATTGACATGAATGCATGTACTCTTGGTCAAAGATAGAAATCCCGGAATTGGACCCAAAAAAGCTCAAAAGGAGTTGAAGTGTGAAGTGATCAATTGAGATAAAGATTCTTCCTTGAGGTGCGGACCTCGTGTGACACACACAACCCTAGGTGAGATCCGCACCTCCCTCCGCATGAATGCTCAGTATAAGAGAAGAGTCTGTTAAGGGGGTGCAGCACCTGTGCGACACGCACAAGGCTTGGTGTGAACCACACCCTACTTTGCATAAAGATGCAAATACAAGCCAAGTCTCTGGTCCACTAAAGAAGAGTTGTGCAATGTGTATAACAAGATGTGTGAACTGCACGTTGCGCTGCACAGCTCCCGAAGGGAATTTTTTTCCACTTTTGTATGATGATTTAGGAACATTCTAAAACCTAATTTGGGCATAGTTTTTCAAAGTTTTGGATAGTTTTCAGTTTTTGAAGCAAGTTTCTCTCCCAAGGCAAGAAAGAGGGTTTCAATCCATTCTCTCAATCTTCAACTTTGGACTTGTAAATTTGAGCTTGGATATTGGATTCTTTCTACAATTAATGAAAAGGAATTTGACTTTTCCTATGGGTATATTTTCTTCTTCCTTTAGCATGAGTGACTAAGTTTCCTTGTCAAGAGATGTGTTGATGATGAATGTTTGATAAAAAGGTATGGGTCTTACTTATTTGTATTTATAATTTCTAATATGACACAGGTCTAGTGATTTTACTATATTTTAACTATAAAATTTGTGGTTGCAAACATTGATTTAATTTACTTGATTGTATTCTTGCTTGAAAAAGGAGTTCATAATTTTGTATATGAAATTGCTAGTGGGCACTTGGGATTCTACTTAGATTGAGGCTAGAAATAGCTCAACTCACTAGAAACACCCATTTAAGGGTGTAAGCTAGAGATAGTGTGACCTCCCAAAGACAGTATTGGTTGGTTTATGCCGAAGAAATGGTTCTTGAACAAAAACCGTTGGATAGATGATTGTGAGATCGAAAAATTAATATTCATGCCTAAAACCAATGCTACCTATGTTGTTTAGCAAGATTTTACGCAATTGACCAAGTACTTTGACCCGTGTTCGAGTCTCATTAGAAGCACATCCCTAGTCATCTTCTCTCTTGTTTACACCTCACATTTACTTTATTATTTGGTTTGGAATTGAATTGTGAAAGATTTCAATTCCCCCCTTTTTTACATTATTTGTTGCATGGACAATCTACTCTTATTGTGAGGTCCTTTGTACAAACTCATTGGCTAAGCTATCATTCTCTATGGGATCGATCCCGACTCCCATTGGGTAATATAAATTTTGTTTTGCTTAACGAGCATCGTTATCTCCATCTTGGAGATTACATTTAAGCGTTATCAAAAATGGCACTGTTGTCGGGGAATGATGTTTGAATAGCCTTTTTGATTGTGAATTGAAATCACTTTGTAGAGTGTTTATTTTTCAATTTGGTTTGTTGTTTGTGATTGGTTGCAGACAGACATTTCTCAAGCACCAAATGCCCAGTACTCCTCACTCAACCTATGTGCACTTGAGAATGTGACCTTATTAGACCATGAGTTGGATATTTGGGGAGCCGAGGGAGCAATAGGTGCGACCTTCGCTAGAGAGATTGAAAAATTAGGTAAAGAGTGGTGCACGAAGGGATAGAGAGCTATCAATCACCACCACACTTCTTGAATTCATGGCAATGAGTGCAACAAATCACCAGTTTGAAACACTCAATACCATTGGTGTTGTTGGGGCCTTGAGGCTAGTGGAATATGTAGATGGTTCAAATGAAGGTAGTGAAGAGGCATTTGTGGCAGACCACGAGATGGGTTCCCATTGAAGTCTCCAAAGTCTGGGAAGCCACGATCATTGGAATAAAGGTTGGAATGAATGAAATGGTGGCTCTAGAATTGAAATTATGCTCGCAAAAGTGTTAGAGAAAGTAGAATCCACTGACTGAGCCATCAAGGAGCTGAGATATAATCTTGGGAGTCTTGCCGAAACTGTGCACTCACACTTCATCGCAATCGAACATCTTGAAGAAATAATGGTATGGCTTACTTCTCAATTTGAGTCTAAGAAAATCAAGGAAGATGGGGTAATGGGTGATATGAAAGACCTACTTGACCCCGTGGAGATTGAAAGCCCCATTACGAGTAAGCCTAGAAATAGGAGACCTTGGGGAAATAGTGTGTCAAAAACACTAAATCATGAGAACAAGGTACCTAAGGTTTGCAAACCTTTCCCTACATGTCCACCTCCTTTCCCTCAATATTTATTGCAAGAAAAAGGGGGTGAGAATCCGAGAGACTTTGAATTTATGTTGAAGAGAATCACCATCAACGTTCCAACGAGTAGTTCTTTCAATTGAATGCCCGAGTTTGCCAAGTTTGTGAAAGAAATGTGCACTACATTTAACTTTGAAGAATATGGGGTTGTTCACATGTCCCCTCAAAGTAGTGCAATGTTATTGGGGGACATTGTTAATGATGAGGTGACTCAGCGTGTGTACACTATTTCTGATGCAAATGGAGTGCACAAGTCTACAAAATTGGCGTGTGATGAAAACGCAACTGTAAACCTGATGTCGCTAGCCACTTTTAGAAAGTTAGAGATTGGGCAACCTATCATAAGAGATATGAAGTTTCTCACGATGGAGCGGTCGATAAAGTACCCCATGGGGGTTGGATATGATATTTTGGTGAAGGTGGGTCGACTTGTGTACCCTATGGATTTCATTGTGTTTGATTGCAAAGGGGGCTTTATGATACCGATTGTCTTGGGGCAACTATGTCTAAAAATAGGGCACAGTTTATGCAAAATAGACTCGGGAGAGTTAAAATTTTCCATGAATAAGGAAGAGGCAACCTTTGATTTGTGTAGGTTAATGAAACAACCAAATGACCTTCAAATAGCTTTTGCAATTGGCAAAATTAAGGAAAGCTTTAACCTACACGTAAAAGAGGGGTTTGTCAATGAAGCATTAGAAGAGGTGTTGTTGAATTATAATTTTTAAGGGGTAGAAGAATATGATGAGATTTGTTATTCTTTAGTAGGAATGGGTTCCTACTCTTCCCCCCCAAAAAATCTCGATATCGACTTGAAGAATAGGCAAACTCCTCCTTCCGAACCGTCAATTATTGAACCACCTATATTGGAGCTCAAGCCGTTACCATCTCACTTGAAGTATGCTTACTTGGGTTCTAATGAGACCTTGCCAGTCATCATCTCCAACAAGTTGAGTGATAAATAAGTAGAGGCATTGCTCAGAGTGTTGAAGAAGCACATTCATGCCCTGGGATGGACTATTGCCGACATCATTGGCATACCCCAGGGGATATGCATGCACAAGTTAAATCTCTAAGGGGAAAGCACCCCTTTGATTGACCATCAATAAAGGCTGAACCCGCCTATGCAAGAGGTGGTGAAGAAGGAGATTATTAAGTGGTTAGATGCTAGGATGGTCTTTCCTATCTCTGATAGTACCTGGGTCAGTCCAGTGCAGTGTGTGCCAAATAAGGGTGGAATTACTATCGTGCCGAATGAAAAAGATGAGATGATAGCCCTCAGACATGTGACTGGATAGATGGTGTGTATGGATTGCCAAAAATTAAACTAATGGATGAAGAAAGATCACTTCCCTCTCCCGTTCATGGATCAAATGCTAGATAGATTGGCTAGCTGTGGTTTTTATTGCTTTCTTGATAGTTATTCTGGTTACAACCACATCTTAATTGCCCCATAAGGTTAAGAGAAGATGACCTTTACATGCCCCTATGGTACTTTTGCATTCAAACGAATGCCCTTTGGACTGTGCAACACCCCGACTACCTTCCAGTGGTGCATGATGTCAATATTCTAAGACATGGTCAAAGATACTATGGAGATCTTCATGGATGACTTCTCGGTTGTTGGGGATAAGTTTGGCGATTGTTTAGAACACTTAGAAGAAGTGCTTAAATGATGCGAGGAAACAAACTTGGTGCTGAATTGGGAAAAATGCCATTTTATGGTAAACGGGGGGATAGTATTGGGGCACAAAATATCTGAAAAAGGGCTTGAAGTTGACCAAGCCACAGATGAAGTTATATCCAAGCTACCCCCTCCAAAAACCATAAAAGGGATAAAGAGCTTTCTAGGTCATACCAGGTTCTATAGGCGCTTCATCAAGGATTTTTCGAAGGTGGCTTATCCTTTATGTAAGTTTCTTGAAGAATAAGCCAAATTCGACTTTTATAGTAGTTGCATGAACGCCTTCCTCACATTAAAAGAGAAGTTAACATCAACCCCCATTATCATTGCACCAGATTGGACAAAGCAATTCGAGCTTATGTGCGATGCTAGTGATATAGCTTTGGGGGCTGTACTTGGTCAACGAAGAGAGAAACTCTTCCACCCAATCTACTATGCAAGCAAAACATTAAATACTGCTCAAACAAAATACACCATGACAGAATAAGTGTTGTTGACCGTAGTCTTTTCCTTTGAAAAGTTCCGGGCATATCTTTTGGGGACCAAAGTCATAGTGCATACTGACCATGTGGCAATCAAATACTTGATGACTCCGACTAGTTCATTGGGTATTACTCCTCCAAGAATTTGATTTTGAAGTAAAAGAACAGAGGGGATGTGAAAATCAAGTGACTAACCACCTATCAAGACTAGAAGAAGAGGGAAGGCTTGTAGGGGAACTTGAGATAAATGATTTGTTCCCCGACGAGCGCATTTTTGCTGCCTCGCATGATCTTACACCATGGTTCGCTGACTTCGCTAACTTTTTAGCAAGCGATTTGCTTTCGAATTATTTGAATTCACACCAGAAAAAGAAGTTCTTACATGATGTCCGAAAGTACTATTGGGATGAACCCTACATATTTAAGATTTGAACCGATGAAATGATTTGGAGGTGCATCCCCAAAATTGGGATAATGCCCATTAATAACGCATGCCACTCTTCACCCATTGGTGGTAACTATGGGGGTATGCGCATGGCTTTAAAAGTGTTACAATGTCAATTTTATTGGCCGAATCTCTTTCAAGATGCCCATGCTTTGGTTAAGGGATGTGACCAATGTCAACGCGAAGGGGGCATGTCTCAGTGCCATGAGCTCCCATTAACACCAATCCTTGAAGCGGAATTATTTAAGGTGTAGGGCATTGATTTCATGGGTCAGTTTGTGAGTTCATATGGAAATACCTTCATTCTTGTTGCTATGGACTATGTCTCTAAATGGGTTGAAGCTGTGGCATTGCCAAACAATGACGGAAAGAGCGTCGCATCTTTTCTAAAAAAGCATATATTCGCCCGATTTGATACCCCCGTTCCATCATTAGTGATGGGGGTAACAAATTTTGCAACAAATTATTTAGGGATCTCCTTGAAAAGTATAGAGTCAAGCATAAAGTCACTACCCCCTACCACCCACAAATGAGCGGCCAAGTTGAGGTATCCAATAGGGAGATTAAGTCTATTCTTACAAAGTCGGTAAATATCCATAGAACGGATTGGGCCCGAAAGTTAGACGATGCCCTATGGGCTATCGAACTACATACAAGACCCCGATTGGTATGTCTCCCTATCAAATGGTATTTGGAAAAGCTTGCCGTCTCCCAGTAGAACTTGAGCATAAAGCTATGTTGGCTTTGAAGAGGTTAAATTTGGATTGGGAAAAGGCCACTCATGCTAGGGTTGAGGGCCTCAATGAGATAGATGAGTTTCGAATGAGGGCATATGAGAGCGCTTCAATTTATAAAGCATGCATGAAGCATTGTCATGATTAGAAAATTCTCAAGCGATAATTCTCAAGCGATAATTCTCCTTGGATATTGGGTCCTCTTGTTCAACTCTAGACTCGGACTCTTTCCGGAGAAGTTGAAGTCCAAGTGGTCTGGACCTTTCAAAGTGTGTCAAGTATTTCCAAATGGTGCAATAGAACTCGAAGATGAAAATGGCTCAACTTTTAAAGTGAATGGGCAGCGGGTGAAGAAGTACTTGGGCATACCGAAGGAAGTCGCACTCTTCAAATCCACTTACCTTGACAAGCCTTGAATGGAAGGTACAATCGTCGAGCCATGACGTTAAACTAAGCGCTTCATGGGAGAAATCCCAAGCATTCGCCTTTACCTTTCGTATTTTTACTTTTTGGTTTTATTTTGTGTGTTGTATTTGTTGGCTTTGTAGTTAGGAACCAAGCTAAGGGTGTGGACCAATAATGAGGCCTTGCACCGCATTATGCGATCGCATGTCACATTGTGCGTATCGCATAACATTTTGCATGGGGGCGAACACTGGCAAAAGTTTATAAAGCTGAAGCCTTGGCATGCGATTGGTGTGCAGCCCGCCCCTTCAATTGTGCCTGTCGCACGTTAGTTTCGCACCACCAACCAGAACAATGGCAGTTTCACCAAAAAATTCAACCCACCATGTGACTGATGGGGTAATTCGCACATCACAAAGTGCACCTCGCATGTCTCTCGAATAGCAGTGGCCAGAATACTGGCACCAATGTTCCATATGTTGGTTCGATTGATGATGTAGTTCCCATCAAGCCTTGTGCATTTCACACAAGGTCTCCAGAGAGTACTCTCTTTTCCTACACTCTAATATCATTGAGGACAATTCTCCATTTAAGTTTGGGGTGCTTTACATTTGGTTATTGCCTTGTTAATAGTAGTTTAGCAATAAACTCCGAGGGTTTTCTTAATACCACGGTTCTTTCCCAAGGAGCAAATGTTTTTTTGTTTTCTTTTTCTTTTGTTTTTATGTCAAACCAAATTGGTGTTTCCCTATGATTGATTGAGAGGCGACTTATTTAAGGGAAAATGCCAAGTTTTAATTTAATCTGAGTTCGTGCTTGCTTTTCTCAAAATGGACCCACCGAAATTTTTTCTTGGTAAGATGTTTTTGGAAATAAAAGGAAAGAGCGAAAATAAATTTTTGAAGAAAGCATTATCTTGTCATGACTTGCACACTCTTAGTTTGGCTTGATCGATTCACAAATGAGTGTGTAATAAACTCAGAATAGCTTGTCAAAAGTTATTTGTCCCATTTGATTTTGAGACTATTGTTTAAAGTTCTTGTGAGGTGATTCCGTGTGTTGTGAGGCGATACCTTGATTCTCGTGCATGCATGTCATCTAAAACATTCCTAGAATGTGATTCAAGGCTAAATTCTAGATGTGAGAAAGCTTGGAAGATAATCTTAAGCCTTTTATGAATAGACACTTCCCCCAAATGACTTCCCTTAACATCAATCCTAGTGAACCCCTCTTGAGATTGTGATCGTTCTTTGGCACCTTATTTGAAACCTTGACTTTTTGGAACCTCTATCTTGGCATTCGTCTTCCCCAATGGCTTGAAAGTGAAATGTAGACTAAAAGCCTAAGTTTGGGGGGGGGGGAATGAAATGACAACATAGGCAAAAGCCTAAGTTTGGGGGTGTATGTGCTTAATGTGGAGAAGAAAAGGAATGCACTTTAAGTGCAAGGTAGCACCTTATGTTGAATTAAAAATTGCTCTAAAAGTTCAATCCGATGAGCAAAATGAAAAGAAAAGAATTAGTGATACCAAGTGAAGGTGTTACAAAGAGGTTGAATGATCAAGATTGAAAGGGAAAAGCTTAGGTTGTGTGAGGGAGAAATAAGGTGAAGTCAAAGTTAAATAAAAAATGTGAGCGGTGTTTAAAATGATATGAAAAAGTGTTCGGGAGGTTTAGTCACTTGAGACAAATACAATCCTCACCTTAGCCCTAGCCAACGTCATAACCCGCAAGTCCTTAGTGATTCCGAGCTTGGCCACTCTACATTAGTGGTGATTTACATGAAGGGCAAGACTATAGTTTGATATGTGTGCACTTGAACTTCCTTGAGAGAGTGAGAGTTTTTTTCCGGTTCACTTCTAATCCCTTAAGGTGAATTACATGATTGTGAGTGGGATTCTCTCTTGTGGTGAGTGGTATCACACACTCGAATTGAAACATGAAGTCTCTATTTTAATTGAGCGGAATGAATAAGACAAGTTGTGTTTGGAATCTTGAGGCAAACCTTGATGGTCCATGCCAATGACTTGAGAAGCTTTATATCTTGTTTTGAATGACGAATTCCCTTGATTTTGAATGAGAAATGAAGTCCTTTCGAAAAGGTTTTGAAATTATTAATTGTCGTGATAATGTGGTGGTTCAAATTGAGATGAGCATTGTAGTTGAGTCGTTTGTTTGAGTCTTTTTGTTTATTATTTTTTCTTAGTTTTTAGAATAGATTAATATTTTGTGCCTTGATTGAGTTTTAGAGCATAGTTCATTCCTTACCTTATGAGTATCTTGCTTGAGGACAAGCAATAGTTCAAATTTGGGGGTTTGATAAGTCGGTAATCTACAAACTTATTGAGCCTTTAATCGTGAATTATTGCCATGTTTTGATAAGATTTAGAGGTTCTTGTAGCCTTTATTGACATGAATGCAGGTTCTCTTGGTCAAAGATAGAAAACAAGGAATTGGACCCAAAAGAGCTCAAAAGGAGTTGAAGTGTGAAGTGATCAATTGAGATAAAGATTCTGCCTTGAGGTGCGGACCTCTTGCGAAATGCACAACCCTTGGTGCAGTCTGCACCTCCTTACACATGAATGCTAAGGAGAAGAGAAAAGTCTATTAAGGGGGTGCGACGCCCATGTGACACGCACAAGGCTTGGTGTGAACCACACCCTACTTTGCTTGAAGCTGCAAATACGAGCCAAGCCTCTGGTCCACTGAAGCAGCACTATGCGATGTGTATAACAAGATGTGTGAACTGCACGTTGCGCTGCACAGCTCCCGAAGGGAAATTTTTTCCACTTTTGTATGATGATTTAGGAACATTCTAAAACCTAATTTGGGCATAGTTTTTCAAAGTTTTGGATAGTTTTCAGTTTTTGAAGCAAGTTTCTCTCCCAAGGCAAGAAAGAGGGTTTCAATTCATTCTCTCAATCTTCATCTTTAGACTTGTAAATTTGAGCTTGGATATTGGATTCTTGCTACAATTAATGAAAAGGAATTTGACTTTTCCTATGGGTATATTTTCTTCTTCCTTTAGCATGAGTGACTAAGTTTCCTTGTCAAGAGATGTGTTGATGATGAGTGTTTGATAAAAAGGTATGGGTCTTACTTATTTGTATATATAATTTCTAATATGACACAGGTCTAGTGATTTTACTATATTTTAACTATAAAATTTGTGGTTGCAAACATTGATTTAATTTACTTGATTGTATTCTTGCTTGAGAAAGGAGTTCATAATTTTGTATGTGAAATTGCTAGTGGGCACTTGGGATTCTACTTAGATTGAGGCTAGAAATAGCTCAACTCACTAGAAACACCCATTTAAGGGTGTAAGCTAGAGATAGTATGACCTCCCAAAGACAATATTGGTTGGTTTATGCCGAAGCAATGGTTCTTTAACAAAGACCGTTAGATAGATGATTGTGAGATCGAAAGATTAACATTCATGCCTAAAACAATGCTACCTATGTTGATTAGCAAGATTTTACGCAATTGATCAAGTACATTGACCCGTGTTCGAGTCCCATTGGAAGCACATCCTTAGTCGTCTTCTCTCTTGTTTACACCTCACATTTACTTTATTGTTTGGTTTGGAATTGAATTTTGACAAATTCTCAATTCCCCCCTTTTTACATTATTTGTTGCATGGACAATCTACTCTCGTTATGAGGTCCTTTCTACAAACTCATTGGCTAAGCTACCATTCACTGTGGGATCAACCCCGACTTCCATCGGATCATATAAATTTTGTTTTGCTTAACGATCATCGTTACCTCCATCTTGGAGAGTACATTTGAGCGTTATGAGAGATCATCGCATTTGCAATGGTCTTCATCGCGAATGCAAAGAATAAGACTAACTGCGTCCCAACCGACCTTCATTGCGAATGCGATAAACTGCTCACAAATGCAATTGTCAAAAAGTCAGTCTATCGTGAATGCGACGGTCATCTCGCAATCGCAATGACCAAAAGGGTCTCCAATAGCACAGCAAAACCAGCAAATTCCAAGGCTAAGAATTCATTGGATAAACCCCGAAATTCATTTGGAACCCCGTGAATATAAACCAAACATGCTACCCAACTGGAAACGACATTCCAGACTCAATAGTATCATCAAAATGACCAACAGAGGTCGTCTTAATAAAATGATGACCGAAGTCAACACTTTGCCAGTTTTGCCTTAAAGTTACCCAAGTTCCCAAAATGTGTCAAAAATCCCCAAGAACCGAACCAAAGGTCCTACTAGCCCAAATTCAACATTCCAAAGCTAAAAGTGGTGAATGAATTACCATCTCAGCCCGTCTTCTCCAAATGTAGACAAAGTCAAACTTACCAACTTAAGGAGTTCAAAAATAGGGAAACTCATCTAGAACTTGACCGAATGCCTCAGGAAGTGTTCCACCCATCCCTGCAAGCCAAACTAACTATGAAAAAGCTACGAGAAGGGTTGAAATGGTAAAAAGGCACAAATAAAAGAAAATGACCACGAGGGTCATTCCAACATCCACTACTAAAATAACTTTTTTCATTAAAATTTAAAGAAAAGAAGGTACTTGAAGGCTCTAAAAGGTGAGTATAACAAGTCCGCATATTAGTCTGGATCTCACAAGTAGCCTCCTCAATAGGAAGATACCGCCATTGAATATTAACTGATAGAATTGCCTTGGACCTCAACTGTCTAACATGCCTATCTAAAATAGCAATAGGTTCCTCCTCAAAATCTATAGACTCATCCAACTGAACTGAATCCCCCTAAATCACGTGTGACTCATCCGAAACATACCATCTCATCTTAGAAACATGGAAAACTGGGTGAACACCTGAAAGAGTAGGAGGAAAGGAAAACTCATATGCTACCTCCCCAATGCAAGGAAGGATCTCAAATGTCCTAATGAACCAAGGGCTAAGCTTTCCCTTCCTCTCGAACCTCATCACGCCCATCATGGGTGACACCTGAAGGTACACTGAGTCACAAACCATAAACTCTAAAGCTAGAACCCTCTAGTTAGCATAACTCTTCTGCCTATTCTGGGCAGTACTAAGTCTTTCCTGAATGACCTGGACTCTATCCATAGAATCACGTACCAAGTCAATACCCCATGGTCGAACCTCGAAGGCATCAAACCAACCCATCAAAGACCTAAATCGCCTACTATACAATGCCTCAAACAATGCCATCTGAATGTTGGAGTGGTAACTATTACTATACACGAACTCTGCTAAGGATAAGAATTGGTCCCACTGACCTCTAATATCAATAACACAAGCTTGAAACATATCCTCCAGAACCTGAACAGTATGCTCTGACTGACCATCAGTCTGCGGATTAAAAGCAACACTAAACTCAACTCGGGTACCCAACTCTCTCTGAATAGACCTCCAGAAACATGAAGTAAACTGAGTACCATAGTCAGAAATAATGGAAAAATGCACCCCACACTAATGAACAATCTCAGTGATGCAGATCAGAGCCAACCTCTCGAAACTATAGGAAGTATGAACCGGCAAAAAGTGAGAAAACCTTGTCAACCTATTCATGATAACCCAAATAGCATCAAATCCCCACAAAGTACGTGGCAACCTACCACAAAGTCCATAACTATTCGCTTCCATTTCCACTCCCAAATGGGTAACTGCAGAGTCAAACCACCTAGTCTCTGGTTCTCGTACTTCACCCGTTGATAGTTTAAGTACCTAGACAAGAAGTCTGAGATATCCTATTACATCCTACACAACCAATAGTGTTGTCATAAGTCACGATACATCTTAGATGCCCTCAGATGAATGAAATACCTAGAATAATGAGCCTTTTCCAAGATCAACCTGACCAAATCACCAACTCTAGGAACACATATATGACCCCCAATCCTCAAAATACCCTCCGAATCTAAGTTCGCCTTCCTAGCCTCACCTCTTAATACCTTATGATGAATGATCCTCAAGCTTGCAGCTCAAACTGATGTGCCTGAATCTGCTCTAACAAGGAAGACCTAGCCTCAACACAAGCAAAAATATGCCCTAACTCAGAAATGTAAAGTCTAACATACCTATTAGCCAAGGACTGGATGTTCGAAGCCAATGGTGTCTCCTCCGCTGCCAAGAATGCCAACTACCTATACTCACTGCCTTCTGGCTCAAGAAATTCACTACCATATTTTCCTAGCCAGGGTGATAGAGAATAGAGTTGTCATAGTCCTTCAGTAACTCCAACCAACTGCGCTGCCTCAAATTTAGATCTTTCTGGCTTAAAATGTACTGAAGATTATGATGGTCAGTGAAGATCTCGCAATGCATGCAATACAGGTAATGCCTCAAAATATTCAGCGCGAAAGCTATTGCTGCTAACTCTAAGTCTAATGAACCTTTAGCTATCTTGAGGCATAAGCAATTACTCAGCCCTGATGCATTAATACACAACCTAAACCAACTCCAAAAGCATCACAGTAAATAGTAAACACCTGGCCCTCAACTAGAAAAGTAAGAATCGATGTAGAAGTCAATATGGCCATAAGTATTAGAAAGCTTGCCTCAGAATCTTCAGACTACGAGAAAGGGACATTCTTCTGAGTAAATCTAGTCAATGGAGATGCTACAAATGAAAATCCCTCTACAAACCATCTATAGTAACCTGCCAGCCCAATGAAACTACGAACCACAGTAGGAGAAGTATGTCTAGCCCAGTCACGAACTGCTGCAATCTTTGCCAAATCAATCATAATCCCATCCTTGAACACCATGTGCCCTAAGAATGCCACAGCTTAACCCCAAACCTCATACTTAGTGAATTTGATATACAACCGCTGATCTCGCAAGGTCTGAAGCACAAGTATAAAATACTGCTCATGTTTCTCCCTACTCCTCGAGTAAACCATAATGTCCTCGATGAGGACAATAACAAAGGAATCCAGGTAGGCTATGAAAACATGGTTCATCAACTCCATAAATGTTTCTAGGGCATTGGTCAACCCAAAAGACATGACTAGGAACTCGTAATAGCTGTATCGAGTCCTAAATGCAGTCTTGGGATGTCAGCATCCCTGATCCTCAACTGATTATAACCCGACCTCAAATCTATCTTAGAGAACAATGATGCACCTTGTAGCTGGTCAAACAGATCATTAATATGCAACATCAGATACATGTTCTTAATGGTCACCTAATTTAAATGCCTGTAGTCGATACATATATGAAAAGATCCATCCTCTTTCTTCACAAAAGAATAAGAACACCCCATGGAGACACACTAGGCCTAATAAAACCCTTACTCAGAATATCCTGAAGCTGCTCCTTAAGCTTCCTCAAATCGGCTGGTGCCATCTGATATGGCAGAAGAGAAATGGGATAAGTTCTTGACTCAATATCAACACCAAAGTCGATATCATGATCAAGAGGAAGATGTGGTAGATCAGTAGGAAACAAATCTGATTGCTCAAAAACTACTAGAACTGACTTAATAGAAGGTGTGGTGGAACTAGTATCACGAACGTAAGCAAGATAAGCCAAGCACCCCTTCCCAACCAGCCGCTGGGCACTCTGGAAATATATAACTCCCCTCGGCATGTGGCTATCAACACCCTTCCATACAATAGGAGGGACACCAATCATTCATAGAGTAATAGTCTTGGCAAAGCAATCCAAGACCACAAGATAAAGAGACAACCAATCCATGCTTCGAATCATGTCAAAATCAACAATATCCAACACCACTAGGTCTATCCACATTTCATACCGCAGGATAGTCACCACACAAGCTCGATATACATGATCCACTACTAATGAGTCTCCTTCTAGGATAGTTACACGCATAGGCACATGCAATAACTCATAAGTAGACTCCAAATGAGTAGCAAAATAAGTAGACATATCCAAAAAATGACCCTCGATCAAACAATGTTAAAGTTGACAGATGACAAAAAGAGATCGTACATGTGATGACATTGTTTGAAGCCTTGGCCTTTGGCTTGCTTGAAAATGCATACATGTGGCTCTGACCACCATGACCACCTTGATAACTAAAGGGACCACCCCTACTACCTGTGCCCTACCTCTGGCTAGTGGCACTGGAGTCCTAGGGGCTTGAACTTGTTAACCCAGCTGACTCTGCTGACCTTGTCACCCAACACGCTGAAAAGAGGGACAATTCGAAGAATAGTGACCCAGCAAACCACACTTATAACAACCACAACTAGCTGTACCTTGTTGTGATGAACCATCTGGACAAGAAAAGCCAGCATAGACTGAATATTGGAGTGGTAACTATTATTGTAGACAAACACTGCTAAGGCTAAGAATTGGTCCGACTGACCTCCAATATCAATAACACAAGCTTGCAACATATCCTCCAGAACCTGAATAGTATGCTCTGACTGACCATCAGTCTGCGGGTCAAAAGCAGTACTAAGCTCAACTCGGGTACCCAACTCTCTCTAAATAGACCTCCAGAAATATGAAGTAAACTGAGTACCATAGTCAGGAATGATGGAAAAAGGCACCCCACACAAATGAACAATCGCATGGATGCTGATTTGAGCCAACCTCTCAAAACTGTAGGAAGTCTGAACCAGAAAAAAGTGAGCAGACTTTGTCAACCTATCTATGATAACCCAAACAACATCAAATCTCCATAAAGTACGTGGCAACTTAACACGAAGTTCGTAAAAATTCTCTTCCATTTCCACTCCAGAATGGGTAACTACTAAGTCAAACCACCTGGTCTCTGGTGCTCGTACTTAACCCATTGATAGTTCAAGTACCTAGACAATAAGTCTGAGATATCTCACTTCATTCTACCTAACCAGTAGGGCAGTCTTAAGTCATGATACATCTTAGATTCCCCCCAATGAATGAAATACCTAGAAAAATAAGCCTTTTCCAAGATCAACCTAACCAAATCACCAACTCTAGGAACACAAATATGACCCTCAATCCTCATAACACTCTCCGAATATAAGTTCACCTTCCTAGCCTCACCTCTTAATACCTTATGATGAATGATCCTCAACCTTGATATGCCTGCATCTTCTCTAACAAGGAAGACCTAGCCTCAACACAAGCAAAAATATGCCCCCAACTCAGAAATGTCAAGTCTAACATACCTAATAGCCAAGGACTGGATATCCAAGGCCTAAGGTCTCTCCTCCACTGCCAAGAATGCAAAGCTACATATACTCATTGCCTTCTGGCTCAAGGAATCCACTACCATATTTTCCTAACCGGGGTGATAGAGAATAGAGATGTCATAGTCCTTGAGTAACTCCAACCAGCTGCGCTGCCTCAAATTTAGATCTTTCTGGCTGAAAATGTACTGAAGACTATGATGGTCAGTGAAGATCTCGCAATGCATGCAATACAAATAATTCCTCAAAATTTTCAACGCAAAAACTACTGTTGCTAACTCTAAGTCTAATGAACCTTTAGCTATCTGGAGGCATAAGTAATCACTCGGCCCTGATGCATCAATACACAACCCAAACAAACTCCAAAAGCATCACGGTAAATAGTAAACACCTGGCCCTCAACCAGAAAAGTAAGAATCGAAGTTGAAGTAAATATGGCCATAAGTATTAGAAAGCTTGCCTCAAACTCTTCAGACTACGAGAAAGGGTCATTCTTCTGAGTAAATCTAGTCAATGGAGCTGCTACAAAAGAAAATCCCTCTACAAACTATCTATAGTAACCTGCCAACCCAATGAAACTACGAACCTCGGTAGGAAAAGTAAGTCTAGCCCAGTCACGAACTGCTGCAATCTTTGCCAGATCTATCATAATCCCATCCTTGGGCACCATGTGCCCTATAAATTCCACAGATTAACCCCAAAACTCACACTTAGTGAATTTGACATGACACCACTGATCTTGCAAGGTTTGAAGCATAACTATAAAATACTGCTCATATTTCTCCCTACTCCTCAAGTAAAGCATAATATCCTTGATGAAGACGATAACAAAGGAATCCAGGTAGGCTCTGAAAACATGGTTCATCAACTCCATAAATGTTTCGAGGGAATTGGTCAACCCAAAAGACATGACTATGAACTTGTAATAGCTGTATCGAGTCCTAAATGAAGTCTTGGGATGTCAGCATCCCTGATCCTTAACTGATTATAACCTGACCTCAAATCAGTCTTAGAGAACATTGGTGCACCTTGTAGCTGGTCAAACAGATCATTAATATGCAATATCAGATACATGTTCTTAATGGTCACCTTATTCAACTACCTGTAGTCGATACACATATGTAAGGACCCATCCTTCTTCTTCACAAAAAGAACAGGAACACCTCATGGAGACACACTAGGCCTAATAAAACTTTTACTCAGAAGATCGTTAAGCTACTTTTTAAGCTTCCTCAACTCGGCTGGTGCCATCTTATATGGCAGAATATAAATGGGATAAGTTCTCGACTCAACATCAATACCAAAGTCGATATCATGAGCAAGAGGAAGACCCAACATATCAGTAGGAAACATATCTGATAGCTCAAAAACCATTAGAACTGACTTAATAAGAGGTGTGGTGGCACTAGTATCACGAACGTAAGCAAGATGAGCCAAGCACCCCTTCCCAACCAACCGCTGGGCACTCAAGAAATATATAACTCCTCTCGGCATATGGCTATTAACACCCTTCAATACAATAGGAGGGACACAACGAATTCATAGATTAATAGTCTTTGCAAAGCAATCCAAGACCACACAATAAGGAGACAACCAATCCATGCTTAGAATCACGTCAAAATCAACAATATCCAACACCTCTAGGTCTATCCACATCTCATACCCCAGGATAGTCACCACACAAGCTCGATATACATGATCCACTACTAAGGAGTCTCCTTCTAGGATAGCGACACGCATAGGCACATGCAATAACTCATAAGTAGACTCCAAATGAATAGCAAAATAAGTATACATATACAAGAATATGGACCCTCAATTAAACAATGCCGAATTTGACCGATGACAAAAAGAGATCATACATGTGATGACATTGTTTGAAGACTTGGCCTATGGTCGGCTTGAAAATGCACACATGTGGCTCTGACCATCACGACCACCTCAAGAACTAAAGTGACCACCCCTACTACCCGCGCACCGCCTCTGGCTAGTGGCACTGGAGTCTTGGGGGCTTGAACATATTGACCCAACTGATTCTGCTGATCTTTTTGCCCAACATACTGAATAGACAATCCCTAGCATAGTGACCAAGAAGACCACACTCATAACAACCACAACTAGCTATACCTTTGTGTGATGACCGAGCTGAACCATAATAACTAACATAGCCTGAATATTAGAGTGGTAATAATTATTATACACGAACTCTACTAAGGCTAAGAATTGGTCCCACTGACCTCCAATATTAATACCATAAGCTTGAAGCATATCCTACAGAACCTGAATAGTATGCTCTGACTGACCATCAATATCCGGGTTAAAAGCAGTACTAAGCTCAACTCGAGTACCCAACTCTCTCTGAATATATCTCTAGAAACATGAAGTAAACCGAGTACCATAGTCAGAAATGATGGAAAAAGGCACCCCACATAAATGAACAATCTCATGGATACAAAAATCAAAACTGTAGGAAGTCTGAACCGACAAAAAGTGAGCAGACTTTGTCAACCTATCCATGATAACTCAAATAGCATCAAATCTCCACAAATTATGTGGCAACCTACCATAAAGTCCATATCTATTTTCTTCAATTCCCACTCCAGAATGGGTAGTTGCTGAGTCAAACCACGTGGTCTCTGGTGCTCGTACTTCACCTGCTGATAGTTCAAGTACCTAAACAAGAAGTCTGAGATATCCCGCTTCATCCTACATAACCAGTAGTGCTGTCTAAAGTCATGATACATCTTAGATGCCTCCAGATGAATGAAATACATAGAACAATGAGACTTTTCCAAGATAAACCTGTCCAAATCAGTAACTCTAGGAACACATATATGACCCCCAACCCTCAAACACCCTCCGAATCTAAGGTTGCTTTCCTAGCCTCACCTCTTAATACCTTATGATGAATGATCCTTAAACTTGCATCATCAAACCGATGTGCCTGAATATGCTCTAACAAGGAAGACCTAGCCTCAACATAAGCAAGAATACACCCCAGATCAGAAATGTCAAGTCTAACATACCTATTAGCCAAGGACTGGATGTCCAAAGCAAAAGGTCTCTCCTCCGCTACCAAGAATGCCAAGCTACCTATACTCACTGCCTTCTGGCTTAAGGCATCCGCTACCATATTTTCCTTGCCGGGGTTGATAGAGAATAGAGATGTCATAGTCCTTCAGTAACTCCAACCAACTGCGCTGCCTCAAATTTAGATCTTTCTGGCTGAAGATGTACTGAATACTATGATGGTCAGTGAAGATCTCTCAATGCATGCAATACGGATAGTGCCTCAAAATTTTCAACGCAAAAACTACTACTGCTAACTCTAAGTTTAATGAACCTTCAGCTATCTGGAGTTATAAGCAATCACTCGGTCCTTATCAATACACAACACAAACCAACTCCAAAAGCATCACAATAAATAGTAAACACCTGTCCCTCAACCAGAAAAGTAAGAATCGAAGTTGAAGTCAATATGGCCTTAAGCATTAGAAAGCTTGCCTCAGACTCTTCAGACTAAAAGAAAGGGACATTCTTCTGAGTATATCTAGTCAATGGAGCTGCTACAAAAGAAAATCCATCTACAAACCATCTATAGTAACGTGCCAACCCAATGAAACTACGAACCTCGGTAGGAAAAATAGGTCTAGCCCAGTCACAAACTGCTGCAATCTTTGCTAGATCAATCATAATCCCATCCTTGGACACTATGTGACCCAAGAATGCCACAGATTCAACCCAAAACTCATACTTAGTGAATTTGACATACAACTGCTAATATCGCAAGGTCTGAAACACTACTATCAAATACTGCTCATAGTTTTCCCTACTCCTCGAGTAAACCATAATGTACACGATGAAGACAATAACAAAGAAATCCAGGTAGGCTATGAAAACATGGTTCATCAACTCCATATATGTTTCTAGGGAATTGGTCAACCCAAAAGATGTTACTAGGAACTCATAATAGCTATATCGAGTCCTAAATGTAGTCTTGGGATGTCAGCAGCCCTGATGCTCAACTGATGATAACCTGACCTTAAATTAGTCTTACACCGGTGCACCTTGTAGCTGGCCAAACTGATCATTAATATGCAATATCAGATACTTGTTCTTAATGGTCACCTTATTCAACTTCTTGTAGTCGATACACATATACAAGGACCCATTCTTCTTCTTCACAAAAAGAACAAGAACACCTCATGGAGACACACTATGCCTAATATAAACCTTACTCAAAAGATCCTGAAGCTGCTCCTTGGGCTTCCTCAACTCGGGTGGTGCCATCTGATATGGAAGAATAGAAATGGGATAAGTTGTTGACTCAACATCAATACCAAAGTTAATATCATGATCAAGAGGAAGACCTGGTAGATTAGTAGGAAACATATCTGATTACTTAAAAACCACTAGAACTGACTTAATAGAAGGTGTGGTGGAACTAGTATCACAAATGTAAGTAAGATAAGCCAAGCATCCTTCCCAACCAATCGTTGGGAACTCAAGAAAGATATAACTTCCCTCGGCATGTGGCTATCAACACCCTACCATACAATAGGAGGGACACAAAGCATTCGTAGACTCATAGTCTTGGCGAAGCAATCCAGGACCACATGGTAAGGAGACAACCAATCCATGCTTAGAATCACGTCAAATACACAATATCCAACACCACTCGGTCTATCCACATGTCATACCCCAGGATAGTCACCACACAAGCCTGATATACAAGATCCACTATTAAGGAGTCTCCTTCTAGGATAGAGACATGCATAGGCACATGCAATAACTCATAAGTAGACTCCAAATGAGTAGAAACATTAGTAGATATATACAAAAATATGGTCCCTCGATCAATCAATGCCAAAGTTGACTGATTACAAAAAGAGATCGTACATGTGATGACATTGTTTGAAGCCTTCGCCTTTGGCCGGCCTGAAAATGCATAGATATGGCTCTGACCACCATGACCACATTGAGAACTAAAGGGACCACCCCTACTACCCGCTCATTACCTCTAGCTAGTGGCACTGGAGTATTGGGGGCTTGAACTTGTTGACCCAGCTGACTCTGCTGACCTTGTCACCAAGAAGCTAAACAGAGGGACAATCCCTAGCATAGTGACCCAGTGACCCAGCAGACCCCACTCATAACAACTATAACCAGCCGTACCTTGCTGTGACAACCCAAATAAACTAGAATAGCCAGCTCAGCCTGAATACCCAGAGCAAGGAACTCACCAAATCTGAACATAACTCTGGATACCCTTGCTACTCTAGCCCTTTATAATCTGTAGTTCCTACATAAACATGTCAATTAGGCTGGAAACATTGTGGATGACCCTGACCAGAGAACCCTCTGCCTCTATGTTATAAACTACTAAATCCACCCTAGTAGCGGGGGTCTTATCATTACCTCCATAGGCCTAGAAAAAAATATCCTTGATAGTACGGTCATGAACAACAATAATAATAAAACTCACCCCTGAATCCACTAAGTGCTCTGAAGCCAACCTTAGGTGTAAACGCAACCCTCTAACAAAGCAATGAACCCTTTCATGCTTGGTGGGAAAAATCATAGTGGCATGCCTAGTCAACTCATGAAAGCGAACCTCATACTCAGAAATGATCATAGAGCCCTTCTCTAGCCTGGTGAACTCATCCCTTAGCTCCTATCTTAAGTTGCGCGATACAAACTTCTCTAAGAAGGCCTCGTAGAACTGAGCCTAAGTCATAGGAGGTGACTCGGCTGGCCTATAAGAAATATACGACCTCTACTACTACTTAGCTGCACCATCTAACTTAAATGTGGTTTAATATGCTCCATGTGAGTCAACCAAGAGGAAGTTATGTAACCACTCCTGGCAGCTGACTAAAAACATGTGAGCATCCTTTTTCAGAGCATCAGGAAACCTCGGAGGACCTTGTAAAATAAACCTACCCAGCATCTTATGCTTCTTAGATGACATAACCGACCTAGCTGGAATAAGTAGAGCAACCAAATGAATATGAAATACCTCTAATCAGGGAGACATAGTAGGAGGCTGCACTGCTGAACCTTGTGCCATTTCTAGGTTGAAGTCTGGACCTTGTACCTAACCTGTGAACTAATCTGAGTCCTGATGAAGCTCTAAGCTGTGATATGCCCTCTCAAAACCCAAGAAGATAAAACTAAAGTGTCCTGTAAGACATGTGTATCCACAAAGCTTGTAAGATGTAAGGCTAGTCCACGCCCTCTGGCTTGTATTGAACCTCCTCTACTGCTATATCTAGATCCGGTTATGGTACCTTATCCTAAGCCTAAGCTGGTGCCACAACCTGTTCCCTACCTCTACCTCTTGACTGAACTCTACTCGTCCCCTAGCTGGGGCTCTAACTTCAGGTGCAGGGTCCTCATCCTTACTTGCCACTGATCTCATCTGAACCATCTGAGAAAGGGTGACACAAAAAATATTTATAAGTTGATAGAGTCAAGGACGCACAATAAGGAATCAATCAAGATGGAAATTTTCCTAAGAATGCCCTATAGCCTCCCGCAGATAGGATACATACATCATCATCATACTTCTCTATGAGACACTACTAGACACTCGCTCTTGTACTGGCTCCTACAAAAATCCTCTAGTAGGCTAGCCAACCCAAGAGAACAAAAGTACAACTAAATATTTAAACAAGTAAATTGAAAGACAGATAATAATAAGATGAGAGAAAAAGTCATTGATATATACCTAATTGTACAAAATATACAAAAAGTCCCTAAAAAGACCAGGAAAGATGAAATATATACAAGAACCAAACCTCAGACCTGGTGTCATTGATATAAGAACGTCTAAGTAAAAAAGTAGCACTATACATGAATCTACCATCTAAAATACAAAATACTAACAGTTTGAATAGATGGAAAGCAGTAAAATCTCCAGACGCTAGGAGCTTACCACGATCTGAACAACAACTGACCTTGAACAAGTGGATGGTCAACAAGGGTGGCTCGTGCTAGGTGCTGCATCAGAAAAAAATACAGAATAGAGTATGAGTACCAAAACATGGGGTACACAATAGGCATCATTGTCTGACCGAGCTCAAGATATTATATAATATAAGAAACAAAAAAGTAAACGAGCTATCAAAATCTCCCTAAATCTAGTTATCACAAGAAAATTTAAAGCAAGACTAATCCGAGCTAACAGTGAAGATAATAATAATAAAAGTAATAACAACTCACAATGTGCGTACAAGAGAATGTAATGCATCATTGTGATGGTATGCTGCAAAATATGGCCAATGCAGTATTATAAAAACCCTAAAATGTGGTATATAGAATTTAATGCATCATGTGATGGTATGGTGCAAAATATAGCCAATGCAGTATTGTAAAAATCCTAAAACGCGATTCCCGGGCTACCCCATAGGCTCCCCAAATCATATCACAGGATACCCTAGGACTCATCAACATACACAGTAAAAGTAAAAACCTAGGTATATGCTCCTTGGGCTACCTGAAATCGTACCTTGGACTCGTAAACATAAAGTAAACGAAAATCTCATGTTCTCCTAAAAAATATTATGTTCTCCTAAAATATCTTACCAGTAGCTATGTTATGCATTTATGAGTATATGCGTGTCATTACAATTGATAGAAGTATACATATACATCAAACAGGGAAAAACACCCTTAAAATAGGATAACTGACCTAGAACTCCATCCAATTTAAGTTATGGCCTCGGGCCCACAGTTATACAGTAACGGTAATAAATATGGAAAATAGAACTAACACGCAAAAATAACCATAAAATATCTATGCTACCATGAATATTTCAACAAGCCTATACTAAGGATTCTTGACTACATAACGAAGTAACAACACCCTAGATAAATGATAAATATGATAATTATATTCTACGATCCTAGAAATAGCCAAATATACAGAAACATGATTTAAGCCTAATTTTAACGTAAAAATTACCTTAATGTTCAAGTAACTTATAAATATAAAACCTAACCAAGCAAGGTCTAAAAGAGTTAAATCATAACTGTAACACCCCGAAACTTGATCCATCTTTAAGCTTAAGAAATCTCAGAAAATTTCAAGTTTCCAGGGATGACGGGTCTAAACCACGGATCATTGTTTGAACCACAGGTCATGGAATTGATCCGTGGTTTAAGTCTGCCAGGCTTAGAATTTGGTATGAGAACCACAAGTTGGTTCTATGGACCGTAGTTCATTCTAAAACGCATCTTGTCAACTCGTGGTATCAGACATAAGGGCTGACTGATCACCAGGAACCACGAGTCTAGTCTACGACCCATAGTTTGAACTACAGACCATCCTATTGACTCGTGGAACCTGATCAGAGACATGCCAAGTCCTTCAGGAATGATGAGTCAGGTTGACGACTCATGATTCATTCTACGAGTTCATCCTGTTGACCCATAGTTTTCCTTCTACAGCTTGATCATTGTCCTGACACCATGAGTTGGAAGCACGAGATGTGGTTCAAATGACGACCCATAGAACTGACCCATGATTCCTGAAGCCAACCCCTTTTATCAGCATTTCTTAATTATTTCCCAGGGGTATCTTAGCCATTACCCACTCTTTTAACTCCTAAGTGAGGTCATTTTTTCCATTCTTAGCATGATTTGTAACCCTATTAGCCTAAGTCCATTCTCATTACCTCATTCATCTCCCAAAAATGAAAATAACTCTCTCAAGCTCAAGGTCTCAAGCTCCAAGTCCAAGTCTCCTAATCTTTTCAATTCCAAGTGGGTTAACTTCAATCAAGGTATGTGGGTATTCAACAATTGGTTCCTTTCACCCTTGTGCCCAAAACTCCAAATTTCAAATTGTGATTTCATGAACTTTCAAATTAGGGTTCTTACCCAATTCTTATGGGTTTTACTATAAATTACCTTCTCATGATTTTATTATGAAATTTCTTTAAATTGCATGATTTTGCATGGGTTTTTACATATGATTTCCTATTTCATGAATTGAAGGTTAATTATGGTAAATCCTACATGCATAAAGTGATTTAAGAAAATTGGGCAAATTGATAGCATGATTTCATGAATTCCAAGCAAATGCATGCCTAGTTCCTATGTTTTATGAAAGTATATATTATTATAAAATTGAACTAAGTCCTTGAAAGTTTTCAAGTTATGAATTATGCAAGACAAGACACCCGATGCGCCATCAATGCTCATGAATCATTTTTCCTAAAACCAAGGTTCGTGAGTAGTATGAAGATCTGGGGTATGAACATGTTTATGAACAAGCTTGACATCTAGATAGTCCAATGTTGGTGAGCCTTATGTTATATATTTTGGGAGTATTATTTAGCACTGATCGATAAGGGTTCTAGATAACCCAAGTCCAAAACTATGTTCCCACCGTAGGTTACCCTCCGTGTCTTATGAAAAGATCCTTATGAACATGGTTTTAACTTTGGTCGGTTAGGATAACCTTTTTTAGTGTGGGTGCATGACACTGGACTCCATGTAGCTTAGCATGGTTTATGTCGGTTAAGAGAAACTCTCACATGATTATTTTCAAGATATGAAGTTATATGATATCATACTTTAAATTTTAACCTCGCTTCATGTTTTATGTCTTATGTCTTGATAATCCTCTTATGTTATTTCTTTATGAAAATGTTCACCTTAAGCATATTTTAAGTATGTTTTTATCATGATCATGCATATCTCACATACTCGGTATATCCTATAGTACTGACGCATATTTTGCACTGCATCCTCTTGATGATGCAGATTCAGGTGTTTGCCATCAGGCTCGTGGCTAGATGAAGCCTGATATCCAGTCAGTATTGGTGAGTCCTCATTGTTCAAGGGCTAGTTATGACTCTAGTAGTTTTGATTACTTATTTTTGTAATTTGAGTTAGCTAGGGTCTTGTCCTAGCAACTCCTTATGTCATGTATAGAGAATTTTCAGACATAGACGATATTCGGGGCTTCTTCGAATTATGTTCTTTTGATTTTATCTTATGGATTGAGTAATCTAATTCGTATTATGCTTTTGTTATGCTTAATTGATATACCTGAGTTATGCTATAACCAAGGGTTATCTTAGGGCACTCGTGGTCTCGGGTCTCGTGTTACGCCCAGGGGGTAGCCTCGGGACATGCAAAACTTAGTATCAGAGCCTCAGGTTCAAGAGTCCTAGGATGTCTGAAAGCCACATCGAGTAAAGTCTCTTTTATGTGTGGAAAGCACACCACACATATGAGATGGAAGCTATAAGGTGTCTTAGCAAACTTCACTTCTTTCATGATCATATCGTGCGATAGATCTTAACTCTAACATTCCTCTAAACCTTACCTTGTATGTTTCAGATCATGCCTCGATGTGCTATGCCTCACCGAGCTGCTCGAAATGCCGCTCCTTTAGTTTCGGACCCCGAGGACATGAATGAGAAGTTTAGGAATGCTATCCATTTGCTAGCCCAAACCTTGGCCACTCAGGCTAACCATCCAGCTCCTATCCCCATCCACCTTCTAGGTGGGGTAGCGGCCCGAGTTAGTGATTTTGTCCGTATGAACCCACCAGAGTTTTAGGGTTCAAAAGTGAATAAGGATCCGCTAAATTTTATTGATGAAGTGAAGAAAATATTTGATGTGATGCAAGTGGTTGGTGTTGATTGTGTGGAGAGCGCGTCCTATCAACTCAAGGATGTAGTTCATATTTGGTTCACGCAATAGAAGGAAGTTAGAGCTAGGGACGAGGTCCCTATAATATGGAGTGTTTCGAGAGAGCTTTCCTCAACCGATTCTTTTCCGGAGAGTTTAGGCAAGCGAAGGTCGAAGAGTTTGTGAACTTGAGAAAGGGATCTATGACTGTTTAGGAGTATAGTTTGAAGTTCACTCAGTTGTCTAGGTATGCCCCCTCTATGGTATCAGACCCACATGATCAGATGAGCAAGTTTATCTATGGGGTTTCAGATTTAGTGAAGAAGGAGTGTAGGTCTGCTATGCTGTTGAGTGATATGAACATTTCCAGACTCATGACCCATGTGCACCAGATTGAGGGAAACATGCCTAGGGAGATGGCTAGAGAGAACAAGAGGGCTAGATCCGAGTGTTCAGGTTTTGGTCATCAAAGGTTCGGTGGCAGACATCGCTCCTCGTTCTAGAAGAATTCATCAAGCCACATTCATTCTTCTGCTAGTGCTCCTACCCAGGCCCAGAATCCTCATCATGATCAGACTGGTAAAGGATCTGATTCCTATTCACAATCTCAAGGGAGTATTATTAAGGGATCTTCCCACCCTATTTGCAGCAAGTGTGGGAAGAATCACCCGGGAGAGTGTCATTTGAGCACAAGTGCATGCTTTGGGTGTGGACAGGTTGGACACATGATTAGAGACTGACCTTCAGCTAAGAAGGGGCAGGGAGGTAGTAGGGCATAGTCTGCTCCAGCAGCTCCAGGAGGTCGACTAGCCAAGCAGGGCACAACTTCTATTTCTGGTGGTCAGCACCATAACCGCCTTTATCCTATGTAATATCGTCAGGACCAGAAGGGTTCCCCAGATGTTATTACTGGTATGTTGAAAGTCTTCTCTTTCGATATGTATGCTTTGTTAGACCCCGATGCCTCCTTATCTTTTGTGACCCCTTATATAGAATGCAAATTGGAAGTATGTCCTGAATTGTTTTTAGAACCCTTTTGTGTTTCTACTCCTGTTGGTGAGTCAGTCTTAGCCAAAGGAATCTACCAAAATTTCCCTATCTCATTCCTTTATAGAGTCACTTCAGCGAATTTAGTAGAGTTGGAGATGACAGATTTTTATGTTATTCTTCGTATGGATTAGCTTCATGCTTGTTATGCTTCGGTTGATTGTTGTACTCGGGTTGTCATTTTAAAGTTTCCAAATGAATCCTTCTTAGAATTGCAAGGTAGTCATCCTTCCTTGAAAGGTCATTTCATATCTTACCTTAAGGCTAGGAAGATGATTTCTAAGGGTTATGTTTGTCATGTAGTTCGAGTTGTGGACATGGAGTCCAGAACCCCATCCCTTCCGTCTATTCCTGTTGTAAATGAGTTTCCAAAAGTGTTTCTCGAGGATTTACTTGGAGTCCCTCCCGAGCGGGAAATCAACTTTGGGATAGATCTTCTTCCAGATATAAATCCCATCTCTATTCCTCCTTATAGAATGGCTCCCGCTGAACTTAAGGAGTTAAATGATTAGTTGAAGGATCTTCTTGATAAGGGTTTCATGAGGCCTAGCATTTCTCCATGTGGTGCTCCAGTCTTATTCGTGCAAAAGAAAGATGGTTCCATCAGAATGTGTATTGAGCACCGCCAGTTGAACAAGGTTACAATTAAGAATAAGTATTTCATTCCTAGGATTGATGACTTGTTCGATCAGATTTATGGTGCTAGTTTCTTCTCCAAGATTAACCTTAGATTCGGTCATCATCAGCTTCGTGTTAGAGAGTGTGATATTCCGAAGACAGCCTTCAGGATTCGATATGGTCATTATGAATCTATTGTGATGTGTTTTGGTTTAACGAATGCTCCTGCAACTTTTATGGATTTGATTAATTGTGTATTCAAGAAGTATTTAGATATGTTCATGATTGTTTTCATTGATGATATCCTTATCTACTCTCAGAATGAGGAAGAGCATGCAGACCATTTGAGAGTTGTGTTGCAAACTCTCAAGGACCGGCAGTTATATTCTAAGTTTAGCAAGTGTGAGTTTTGGATACAGTCTGTTGCTTTTCTGGGTCATATTATGACTAAAGATGGCATTCGAGTTGATTCTTAAAAGATAGAGGCAGTAAAAAACTGGCCTAGACCCACTTCCCCATCTGATATTAGAAGCTTTTTGGGTTTGGCTGGTTACTACAAGAGGTATGTGGAAGGATTTTCTTCCATTGTTGACCCTTTGACACGATTGACTCAGAAGAAGGTAAAATTTTAGTGGTCTGATTTGTGTGAGAAAAACTTTAAGGAATTGAAGACTAGATTTACCACAACCCCATTGTTAGCTCTACCCGAGGGCTTAGATGATTTTGTTGTGTATTGTGATATTTCTAGGATTGGTTTGGGTTGTGTTTTCATGTAGCGTGGTAAATAAATTGCTTATGCTTCAAGACAGCTTAAGACACATGAGAAAAACTACCCTACTCATGATCTTGAGTTGCCAGTTGTGGTCTTTGCCTTGAAGATTTGGAGACATTACTTGTATGGGGTGCGCGTGGATGTATTAACCGATCATAAGAGTCTTCAGTATGTGTTCCCTTAAAAAGAATTGAATTTGCGACAAAGAAAATGGATTGAGCGTCTTAAGGATTACGATATGAGTGTGCTTTACCATTCGGGTAAGGCCAATGTTATGGCAGATGCACTTAGTAGATTGTTGATGGGAGTGTGTCTTCAGTCAGAAAAAGAAAGAAGGAATTGGTTAAGAGGTTCATAGACTAGCTCGATTGGGAGTTCACCTTATTGACTCGACAGAAGGTGGTGTTATTGTTAAGAATGGTTCCAAATCATCCTTGGTGGCAGAAGTGAAGGCAAAGCAAGACAGTGATCCCATTTTACTTCAGCTTAAGGGTGCAGTCCATCAGCAAAGGGTTGAGGTTATCTCCCAAGGGAGAGATGGTGTGCTTCGTTATCAGGGTCAACTATGTGTGCCAGATGTAGATGTGATGCGCCAACAGATTTTGACTGAGGCTTATAGTTCCAGATATTCCATTCACCCTGGTGCAACACATATGTACCGTGATCTACGGGAAGTCTATTGGTGGAATAGTATGAAGAGGTACATAGCCAATTTTGTGCCTAAGTGTCCCAACTGCCAGCAAGTGAAGGTAGAGCATCAACGACCGATTGGCATGATTCAGGGTATTGTCCTTCCTACTTGGAAGTGGGAAGCAATCAATATGGACTTCATTACAGGTTTGCCTCGTTCTCGAAGGCAACATGATTCGATTTGGGTGATTATCGACCGGATGACTAAATCATCCCATTTCTTGGCTGTTAAGACTACAGATTCAGCAGACGATTATGCCAGGCTCTACATACGGGAGATAGTTCAATTGCATGGTGTTCCTTTGTCCATCATTTCATATAGGGGTACTCAGTTTACTTCTCAGTTTTGGAGATCATTTCAGAGAGGTCTTGGTACTTAGGTGAAGCTTAGTACAACTTTTCACCCTCAGACAGACGGCCAGGCAGAGCGTACTATTTAGATTTTGGAGGATAAGTTGAGAGATTGTGTGATTGATTTCAAAGGTAATTGGGATGATCACTTACCTCTTTCGAGTTTGCCTACAAAAACAACTTTCACTCTAGCATCTACATGGCTCCATATGAGGCAATTTATGGTCGGAGGTGTAGATCTCCTATTGGTTGGTTTGAGGTAGGTGAGGCAGCTTTGATTGACCCAACTTCAATTCATGAGACTATGGAGAAGGTTAAGCATATTAGAGAGAGGTTGAATACCACTCAGAGTCGACAGAAATCGTATGCGGATGTGAGGAGAAGAGAGTTGGAATTTAAAGTTGATGATTGGGTTTTTCTGAAAGTGTCACCCATGAAGGGTGTGATGAGATTTGGCAAGAAGGGAAAACTTAGTCCCCGTTTTGTAGGTCCTTATTGGATTCTGAGAAGACTTGGTAGCGTTGCTTATGAGTTGGATTTGCCAACGAAATTAGAACCGGTTCATTCGATTTTCCATGTTTCCTTATTGAAGAAGTGTGTTGGTGATCCAACCTTGATCGTTCCTTTAGAGGATGTAGGTCTGAAGGATAGTCTCACCTATGAGGAGGTCCCCGTAGAAATCCTTGATCATCAGATTCGGAGGTTTAGAAACAAAAAAGTCGCTTCAATAAAAGTTCTTTTGAGAAATCAGCTTGTTGAAGGAGCTACTTGGGAAGCGGAATCAGCCATGAAAGCCAAGTATCCTCACCTCTTTCCCTCCGATTCTGTTTCAGCTTGAGGTAATAGTTTCCTCTTTAGTATGTTCCTCTGATCCTATTCAATCAATTGCTCTCATGATCCTAGCATGCATTCATGTTTTCTGTCATGCCCCGAGGTTACCCCCTAGACATATCACGGGACTTGGGAACATAAGTGCCCCAAGCTAACCCTTGGTAATAACAATCTCAAGCATAATAAAAGATAAAAGGAAACATAATAGATAAATCCAGAATCACATAGATGGATAATCAAGTCAAATAGGAATACAAAATCCAGAAAGAGACTCAAAAGCTATCTATGTCTGAAAAGCCTCTACTCATGGCATAGAGAGTTGCTAGGACAAGACCCTAGCTAACTCGAAGTGTGGAAAATAACATAGCTAACACTGACTAAGGACATAACTAGTCCTCGATCTAAGAGGACTCACTAACAGCTGACAGGAAGTGGTCTGGAAGCTCTAGCCATGGGTCTGAGTAGGAATACCTGAATCTGCATCATCAAAGGATGCAGCGCAAGATATGCGTCAATACTATAGGATGTACCGAGTATGAGAGCGATGCATGAACAAAATGAAAACCGTTAAAAACATGCTTAAAATGATCTTGTTACATTAAGAAAAGACATGAATAAGTATTAAGATAAGAGACATAAGACATAAAGAAGTTTAAACTGAAAGTATAGAATCATATAATTTCATACCTTGAAATTGATCATGTGGGAGTTTCTTTTAACCGACATAAACCATGGTGAGCTACATGGAGTCCAGTGTCATGTACCCTCACTGAAAAAGGCTGTCCTAACCGGCTAAGGTTAAAACCATATCGTGCAATGATCCTGTCATGATAAGCCACAGAGTGCAACCTACGGTGGCAACGTAGTTTTGGACTTGGGTTATCTGAACCCTCGTCTCTCTGTGGTAAATACTACTCCCAAAATATATAACATGAGCTCATATACATGTGACATATCTAATTCCAAACTTGTTCATAACGTGTTCATACCCTGGATCGTCATACTACTCATGAATTATAGTTTAGAAATCAATTCATGAGTATTGATGGAATATCGGGGGTTTTGTCTTGTATAATCCTTCATGACATGGAAAGCTTGCATGACTCTAGTTCAATTTTATAATACATATATTTTCATAGTACATAGGAACTAGGCATGCACATACTTGAAAATTCATGAAAAACATGCTATCAAACCCAATTTGCTTAAATCAATCTCATGCATGTAGAAATTTCCATGGTTAGACTTCAATTCATAATATAAGAATTTTCATGTAAAAACCCATGTAAAATCATGCAATTTAGTAGAAATTTCATAGTCAAATCATGAGGTGATAATATATATCAAAACCCATAAGAATTGGGTAAAAACCCTAATTTGAAGATTCATACAAATCAAAATAGAATTTGGGGTTTTGGGCACAAGGGTGAAGGGAACTCATTGTTGAATACCCACATACCTTGATTGAAGCTAACCCACTTGAACTGAAACGAATTAGGAGACTTGAACTTGGAGCTTGAGACTTGGAGCTTGGAGAATAACTTTTCCTTTTTGGGAGAAGAATGAAAATTTGAGAAGGAACTTAGGCTAATGAGGGTGGAAACCCTTCTTAAAATAGTCAAACGACATCATTTAAGAGCTAAAAGAGTGGGTAATATCTAAAATACCCCTGGAACTTAATTAAGTAAAAGCTTGAAAATGGGTCAGTTTCAGGAATCACGGGTCAGTTCTACAGGTTGTTGTTTGAACCACGACCCGTGGTTCCCACTCGTGGTTCCTGGTACAGAAAACAGGCTGTAGAAAGCAACTTACGGGTCAACAGGATGGACCTTAGAATGAATGATGGATCGTAGGATCAAGTCATCGTTACTGAAGACTTTCATGTCTCTGATCAGGTTCCACGAGTCAACAGGACAAACCCATAATTCAAATCATGAACCGTAGACTGGACTCGTGGTTCCTGGGACAATAGTTAGCCTACATGTCAAGTTCCACGAGTGGATATTACGACCCGCAGAATGAACTACGATCCGTAGAACCCACTGGTGGTTCTCAGACCAGAGGCTAACACTGCAGACTTAATACCACGAATCCATTCCACGACCCGTGGTTCAAACCACGGTCCATGGTTTAGACCCGTCGATCCTGGAAGCATGGAAATTTTCTGAGTTTCAAACTTAGATAACTGGTTTGATTTTCGAGGTGTTACAATATCTCCCCCTTGGGATCATTCATCCTCGAATAAAGACTAAGCAAGGGAAACTGAAGAGGAAACAACCCAACTAACAACAAAACATGGAAATCAAGGAATAAACATGAAAACTAAACTTTTCAACTTAAAACATGATAAAACTAATTCGTAAAACATGGATGTATGCTAGGATCATGAGAGAAATTGATGGAGTAGAATCAGAGAGACAAACTATGGAGGAAACTAGTACCTCAGGCTGGAACTGAATTGGAAGGAAAGAGATGAGGGTACTTGGCTTTCATGGCCTCCTCCGCTTCCCAAATAGCTCCCTCTACAAGCTGATTTCTCCAAAGAACTTTTACCGAAGCGACTTCTTTGTTTCTCAACCTCTGAATCTGACGATCAAGGATCTCTACAGGAACCTCCTCATACGTGAGACTATCCTTCACACCCACATCCTCCAAAGGAACAATCAAGTTTGGATCAACAACACACCTCTTTAACAAGGAAACATGGAAAATTGGATGAACCGCTTCTAATTCTATTGGAAAATCCAACTCATAAGCAACACTTCCAATTCTCCTCAAAATTCGATAGGGACCTACAAAATGGGGACTGAGCTTCCCTTTCTTGCCAAATCTCATCACACCCTTCATGGGTGACACTTTCAGAAAAACCCATTCATCAACTTCAAATTCTAACTCCCTTCTTCTCATATCCGCATAAGATTTCTGTCGACTCTGAGCGGCCTTCAACCTTTCCCTAATAAACTAAACCTTCTACATAGTCTCATGAACCGAATTTGGGCCAATCAAGGTTGACTCACCTACCTTAAACCAACCAATAGGAGATCTATATCTCCGTCCATAAAGTGCCTCATAAGGAGCCATCTGAATGCTAGAGTGGACGCTATTATTGTAGGCCAACTCGATAAGAGGTAAGTGATCATCCCAATTACCTTTGAAATCAATCACAGAAGCTCTCAATATATCCTCCAAATTCTGAATAGTACGCTTAGCCTGGCCATCCGTCTGAGGGTGAAAAGTTGTGATAATCTTCACCTGAGTACCAAGACCTTTATGAAATAATCTCAAAAACTGGGAAGTAAACTGAGGGCTTCTATCTAAAAATATAGACAACGGAACATCATGCAATCGGACTATCTCCCGAATGTAGAGTCTGGCGTAATCGTCTGCTGAGTCAGTAGTCTTAATAGCCAAAAAGTGGGATTACTTGGTCATCCGATTGACAATCACCCAAATGGAATCATGTTGCCTTCGAGTACGAGGCAAACCAGTAATAAAGTCCATATTGATTGCTTCCCATTTCCAAGTGGGAAGGTCAATATATTGAATCATGCCACCCGACCTTTGATGCTCCACCTTTACTTGTTGACAGTTGGGACACTTAGCCACAAACCTGGCTATGTCCCTCTTCATACCATTCCATAAAAACACTTCCCGTAGATCACAGTACATCTTAGTGGCACTCGGATGAATGGAGTATATGGAATTGTGAGCCTCAGTAAGAATCTGCTATCTCAACCCATCCACATATGGTACACATAAGTGACCCTTATAATGAAGCATACAATCTCCCCCTTGAGAGAAAACAACAACCCGCTATTGATGAACTGCACCCTTAAGCTGAAGTAAAATGAGATCCTTGTCTTGCTTTGCCTTCACCTCAGCTACGAAGGATGATTCAGCACCATTTTGTACAATCACACCACCTTCTGTCGAGTCCATAAGGTAAACTACCAACCGAGCAAGTCTATGAACCTCTTTAACCAATTCCTTCTTTCCATCTTCCACAGAAGATACACTACCCATAGACAATCTACTAAGGGCATCCGCCACAACATTGGCCTTAACCGGATGGTAAAGTACACTCATGTCGTAATATTTAAGAAGTTCAATCCACCTTCTTTGTCGCAGATTCAATTCCTTCTGAGTGAACACATACTGAAGACTCTTATGATCGGTGAATACATCCACGTGCACCCCATACAAGTAATGTCTCCAAATCTTCAAAGAAAAGACCACGACTGGTAACTCAAGATCGTGAGTAGGGTAATTCTTCTCATGAGCCATAAGCTGTCTCAAATAATAAGCAATCACTTTCCCACACTGCATCAAAACACAACCCAAACTAATCCTAGAAGTATCACAATACACAACAAAATCATCTAGGCCCTCGAGTAGAGCCAACACTTGAGCTGTGGTCAACCTAGTCTTTAATTCCTGAAAGTTCTTCTCACACAACTCAGACCACTAAAAGTTTACCTTCTTCTGAGTCAATCGGGTCAAAAGGGCATCAATGGAAGAAAATCCTTCCACAAACCTCCTGTGGTAATCAGCCGAACCCAAAAGGCTCGTAATATCAGATGAGGAAGTGGGTCTAGGCCAGTTCTTTACTGCCTCAATCTTTTGAGAATGAACTCAAATACAATCTTTAGTCAAAATATGACCCAGAAAAGCAACAGACTGCATCCAAAACTCACACTTGCTAAACTTAGCAAATAACTGCCAGTCCTTGAGAGTTTGCAACAAAACTCTCAAATGGTCCGCAAGCTCCTCCTACCTTCAAGAATATATGAGGATATCATCAATGAAAACAATCACAAACATATCCGGGTACTATTTGAACACACGGTTCATCAAATCCATAAAGGCTGCAGGCGCATTCGTTAGACCAAAAGACATCACAACAAATTCACAATGACCATACCGAGTTCTGAAGGCTGTCTTCAGAATATCACACTCTCTAACACGAAGCTGATGATAATCGTATCTAAGGTCGATTTTGGAGAAAAAACTAGCACCCTAAACCTGATCGAACAAGTCATCAATCCTAGGAATGGGATATTTATTCTTGATTGTGACCTTGTTCAATTGGCGGTAGTCAATACACATTCTAAGAGAACAATATTTCTTTCGAACAAACAAAATTGGGGCACCCCATGGAGAAATGCTAGGCCTGATGAAACCCTTATCAAGAAGATTCTTCAACTGATCCTTTAATTCCTTAAGTTCTGTGGGAGCCATTCTATAGGGAGGAATAGATATAGGGTTCATATCTGGAAAAAGATCTATCCCGAAGTCAATCTCCCGCTCGGGAGGGACTCTGGGCAAATCATTGGGAAACACTTTTGGGAGTTCATTCACAACAGGAATAGACTGAATAGATGGGGTTCCGAACTCCGTGTACATGACCCGAACTATATGATAGACATAAACCCTTAGAAATCATCTTCCTAGCCTTAAGATAAGATATGAAGTAACCTTTCGAGAAAGGGGGACTACCTTGCCATTCTAAGATGGGTTCATTTAGAAACTTGAAACTGACAACCCTTGTACGACAATCAACAGAAGCATAACAAGCATGTAGCCAATCCATACCAAGAATAACATCAAAATCTATCATCTCCAATTCAACTAAATTCGCTGAAGTGACTCTATAAAGGACTGAGATAGGGAAATTTCGGTAGATTCTTTTGGCTAAGACTTACTCATCAACAGGAGTAGAATTACAAAAGGTTTCTAAAAGCAATTCAGGACAAATTTTAAATTTGCATGCTACATAAGGAGTCACAAAGGATAAAGAGGCACTGGGGTCTAACAAAACATACACATCAAATGAGAAGACTTTCAACATACTAGTGATAACATCTGCGGAACCCTCCTGGTCTTGACGAGAGGACATATCATAAAGGCAGTTCTGGCGCTGACCCCAAAATTAGAAGCTACGCCTTGCTGGGCTGGTCGGCCTCGTGGGGCTGCTGGAGTAGACTGAGACCTACTACCACCCTGCCTCTTCTTAGCTGAAGGGCAATCTCTAACCAAGTGTCCTGCCTGCCCACACCTAAATCATGCTCTCATGCCCGCACGAGACTCTCCAGGGTGATTCTTCCCACACTTTCTGCAAATGGGATGGGATGGTCCTCTAGTAACATTCCCCTGAGACTGCGAATAAGAACCAGATCCTCTACCACTCTGAGCATGATGAGGCCTCTGGTCTTGGGTAGGAGCACTAGCAGAAGAATGAATGGGTCCTGATGACTTCTTCTAAAACGAGGAGCGGTGCTCGCTACCGGACCTCTGATGGCCAAAACTTAAGCTCTCGGATCTAACCCTCTTGTTCTACCTAGCTATCTCCCTAAGCTTGTCCCTCTCGATCTGGAGAGCATGAGTCATGAGTCCATAAATGTTCATATCACTCAATAGCATAGCATACCTACACTCCTTCTTCACCATGTCTGAAACCCTATAGATAAACTTACTCATTTGGTTATGCGGGTCTGATACCATAGAAGGGGCATACCTCGATAACTGAGTGAACTTCAAACTACACTCTTGGACTGATATCAAACCCTGTATCAAGTTTACAAACTCTTCAGTCTTTGCTTGCCTCAACTCTCGGGGAAAGAACCAATCGAGGAAATCCCTTTCAAAACACTCCCAAGTCATTGGGACCACGTCCCTAGCTCTAGCCTCCTTCCATTGGGTAAACAAGATATGAGCTACATCCTTGAGTTGGTAGGATGCGAGCTCCACACAATCAGCAGCAACCACTTGCATAACATCAAATATCTTCTTCACTTCATCAATAAAGTTGAGAGGGTCCTCACTCACCTTCGAACCCCAAAACACAGGCGAGTTCATATAGACAAAGTCACAAACTCAGGCCGCTGCCCCACTGTGAGGGTGGACTGGGGCATGACCCTGCTGATTGGCCTGAGTGGCCAAGGTTTGGGCTAGCAAATGGATGGAATTCCTAAACTACTCATTCATGACCTTGGGGACCAAAACTAGAGAAGCAGCATTTTGAGCGGCTCGGGGAGGCATGGCACGTCGAGGAGGAATAATATGAAATGTACAAGATAGGGGTTAGAGAAACATTAGAGTCAAGCTCTATCGCATGATGTGATCATGACAGAAGGGAAGTTTTCCTAAGATATCTCATAGCTTCCCTCTCATATGTGTGGCGTGCTTCACACACATGAAAGAGACTCTACTCGATGCGGCTTTCAGACATCCTAGGGCTCTTGAACCTGAGGCTCTGATACCAAGTTTGTCATGCCCCGAGGTTACCCCCTAGATGTAACATGGGACTTGGGACCACAAGTGCCCCAAGCTAACCTTTGGTCATAGCATTCTTAAGCATAATAAAAGATAAGCGGAAACATACTAGATAAATCAGGCATCACATAGATGGATAATCAAGTCAAATAGGAATACAAAATCCATAAAGAGACTCAAAAGCTATCTATGTCTAAAAAGCCTCTACTCATGTCATAAAGAGTTGCTAGGACAAGACCCTAGCTAACTCAAAGTGCAAAAAATAACATAGCTAACACTGAATAAGGACATAGCTAGTCCTCGATCTAAGAGTACTCACCAACAACTGACAGAAAGTGGCCTGGAAGCTCTAGCCACGAGTCTGAGTAGGAACACCTAAATCTGCATCATCAAAGGATGCATCGCAAGATATGCGTCAATACTATAGGATGTACCGAGTATGAGAGCGATGCATGAACATAATGAAAACCATTAAAAACATGCTTAAAATGATCTTGTTACATTAAGAAAAGACATGAATAAGTATTACGATAAGAGACATAAGACATAAAGAAGTTTAAACTGAAAGTATAGAATCATATAATTTCATACCTTGAAATTAATCATGTGGGAGTTTCTTTTAACCGACATAAACCAGGGTGAGCTACATGGAGTCCAGTGTCATGTACCCTCACTGAAAAAGGCTATCCTAACCGGCTAAGGTTTAAACCGTATCGTGCAATAATCCTGTCATGATAAGCCACAGAGTGCAACCTACGGTGGCAACATAGTTTTGGACTTGGGTTATCTGAACCATCATATTTCAGTGCTAAATACTACTCCCAAAACATATAACATGAGCTCATATACATATGACATATCTAATGCCAAACTTGTTCATAATGTTTTCATACCCCGGATCGTCATACTACTCATGAATTATAGTTTAGAAATTGATTCATGAGCATTGATGGAACATCGGGGGTCTTGTCTTGCATAATACTTCATGACATGGAAATCTTGCATGGCTCTAGTTCAATTTCATAATACGTATATTTTCATAGAACATAGGAACTAGGCATGCACATACTTGAAAATTCATGGAAAATATGCTATCAAACCCAATTTGCTTAAATCAATCTCATGCATGTAGAAATTGTCATGGTTAGACTTTAATTCATAATATAAGAATTTCCATGTAAAAACCCATGTAAAATCATGCGATTTAGTAGAAATTTCATAGTCAAATCATGAGGAGATAATATATATCAAAACCCATAAGAATTGGGTAAAAATCCTAATCTGAAGATTCATAGAAATCAAAAGAGAATTTGGGGTTTTGGGCACAAGGGTGAAGGGAACCCATTGTTGAATACCCACATACCTTTATTGAAGCTAACCCACTTGAATTGAAATAACTTAGGAGACTTGAACTTGGAGCTTGAGACTTGGAGCTTGGAGAAGAACTTTTCCTTTTTGGGAGAAGAATAAAGATTTGAGAAGGAACTTAGGCTAATGAGGGTGGAAACCCTTCTTGAAATAGTCAAAACGACATCATTTAGGAGTTAAAAGAGTGGGTAATGTCTAAAATACCCCTGGGACTTAATTAAGATAATGCTGGAAAATGGGTCAGTTTCAGGAATCATGGGTCAGTTCTACAGGTTGTTGTTTGAACCACGACCCGTGGTTCCCACTCGTGGTTCCTGGTCCAGAAAATAGGATGTAAAAGGCAACTTACGGGTCAACAGGATGGACCTTAGAATGAATGATGGATCGTAGGATCAAGTCGTCATTCCTGAAGACTTTCATTTCTCTGATCAGGTTCCACGAGTCAACAGGTCAAACCCGTAATTCAAAGACCAGAGGCTAACCCACTCGTGGTTCACAGACTAGAGGCTAACCCTATAGACTTAATACCACGGATCCATTCCATGACCTGTGGTTCAAACCACGATCCGTGGTTTGGATCCGTCGATCCAGGAAGAATGGAAATTTTCTGAGTTTCATACTTAGATAGCTGGTTTGATTTTCAAGGTGTTACCTTTTCAAAGTTCATTCAATCATGTTTTAAGTTGAAAAGTTCAGTTTTCATGTTTATTCCTTGATTTCCATGTTTTGTTGCTGGTTGGGCTATTTTCTCTTCAGTTTCCTTTGCTTAGTCTTTATTCGAGGATGAATGATTTCAAAGGGAAAATATTGTAACACCCCGGAACTTGATCCAGCTTTAAACTTAAGAAATCTCAGAAAATTTCAAGTTTTCAGGGATGAAGGGTCCAAATCACAGACCATGGTTTGAAACACAGGTCATGAAATGAATCTGTGGTTTGAGTCTACCAGGCTCATACTTTGGTATGAGAACCACGAGTTAGTTCTATGGATCGTAGTTCATTCTACGGCCCATTCTGTCAACTCATGGTATCAGAACTGAGGGCTGACTGATCCCCAAGAACCACGAGTCCAATCTACGGCACATAGTTTGAACTAGGGACCGTCCTGTTGAATAATGGAACCTGATCATAGACATGCCAAGTCCTTCAGGAATGACGAGTCAGGTTGATGACTCGTGATTCATGCTACAACTCCATCTTGTTGGCCCATAGTTTACCTTCTGCAGCTTGATCATTGGCCCGAAACCATGAGTGGGAACCACGAGTCGTGGTTCAAATGATGACCCGTAGAACCGACCCATGATTCCTGAAGCCGACCCTTTTTTATCAACTTTCTTAATTATTTACCAGGGGTATCTTAGTCATTACCCACTTTTTTAACTCCTAAGTGAGGTCATTTTGGCCATTCTTAGCAAGATTTCTAACCCTATTAGCCTAAATCCCTTCTCATTACCTCATTCATCTCCCAAAAAGGAAAAGAACTCTCTCAAGCTCAAGGTCTCAAGCTCCAAGTCCAAGTCTCCTAATCTTTTCAATTCCAAGTGGGTTAACTTCAATCAAGGTATGTGGGTATTCAACGATGGGTTCCTTTCACCGTTGTGCCCAAAACCCCAAATTTTAAATTGTGATTTCACGAACTTTCAAATTAGGGTTCTTACCCAATTCTTATGGATTTTGCTATAAATTACCTTCTTACGATTTTATTATGAAATTTCTTTAAATTGCATGATTTTTTATGGGTTTTTACATATGATTTCCTATTTCATGAATTGAACGTTACTTATGGTAAATCCTACATGCATAAAGTGATTTAAGAAAATTGGGCAAATTGATAGCATGATTTCATGAATTCCAAGCAAATGCATGCCTAGTTACTATGTTTTATGAAAGTATATATTATTATGAAATTGAACTGAGGCCATGCAAGTTTTCAAGTTATAAATTATGCAGACAAGACACCCGATGTGCCATCAATGCTCATGAATCATTTTTCCTAAATCCAAGGTTCGTGAGTAGTATGAAGATCCGGGGTATGAATACGTTTATGAACAAGCTTGACATATAGATATGTCACATGTGTGTGAGCCTTATATTATATGTTTTGGGAGTAGTATTTAGAACCGAGCAATGAGGGTTCTAGATAACCCAAGTCTAAAAATACATTGCCACCGTAGGTTGCCCTACGTGGCTTATGAAAGGATCCTTATGAACATGGTTCTAACTTTCAAAGATTAGGACATCCTTTTTCAGTGTGGGAGCATGACACTGGACTCCATGTAGCTCAGCATGGTTTATGTTGGTTAAAAGAAACTCCCACATGATTATTTTAAAGCTATGAAGTTATATGATATCATACTTTGAATTTTAAACGCACTTCATGTTTTATGTCTTATATCTTGATAATCCTCTTATGTTATTTATTTATGAAAAAGTTCACCTTAAGCATGTTTTAAGTATATTTTTATCATGATCATGCATATCTCACATACTTGGTACATCCTAAAGTTCACTCCGCTTGATGATGCACATTCAGGTGTTTCCCATCAGGCTCGTGGCTAGACGAAGCCGAATATCCAGTCAGTATTGGTGAGTCCTCATTGCTCGAGGGCTAGTTATGACTCTATTTGTTTTGATTACTTATTTTCGTACTTTGAGTTAGCTAGGGTCTTGTCCTACCAACTTCTTATGTCATGTATAGAGGCTTTTCAGACATAGACGATATTCAGGTCTTCTTCGAATCCTGTTCTTTTGATTTTATCTTATGGATTGAGTTATCTAACTCGTATTATGCTTCCGCTATGCTTAAATGATATACCTGAATTATGCTATGACCAAGGGTTAGCTCTAGGCACTCGTGGTCCTGGGTCCAGTGTAATGCCCAGGGGGTAGCCTCGGGGTATGACAATAACCTACCTAAACGCTGAACTGCAATCTGGAACCATCACTTGAGAGTGTTTCCCTATTTGAAGTGCCTCGGAATGTTTCCATGTTATCATAAATATAATCTAGGTGTCAAGACGAGAATAATAACACTCATATTGATATACAAAAATTTAGGCCAAAAATTTGGTCAAAAATCGACCCTCGTGGCTCGCAAAATAAAACAAAAAACAAATTTCATAATTATTTTTGCAATGGGTTTCTAAACCCATGCTGAAATTTTTTGCACAAACAGAACTCATTTTGGGGCCCAAAATAGCTCTGAAAGTCACTTGGTCAAAGGAATTCAAGACATGGAAATTTTACCAAAATTATGAAAGATATACGCTAAGGAATGAAAGAAAATGAACGGAGGGACATGATGAACTTACCAGAATTAATATGGATGGTCAAATTCACCACAACCAGCTCCTAAGCTCTAAAATAATGGGTGATTTTTTATTTTTGGAGAAGAAAATGAAGTGAAATAATATATATAGCTGCCAGGGGTCCTTTATCGCGAACGCAAAAGAAAACCCTAGTGAATGTGAAGAAAGGGTAGGGGAGACCATTATGATCATGATGGTCTTTATCGTATATGCAAAGAACAAGTCGGAATGGGTCCCAATCGGCCTTCATCATGAATGCAATAAACTGCTCACAAATTCCATGGTAAAAAAAATAGACCATTGAGAACTGACGATCACCTCACAATGACAATGATAAAAAGGGTCTGCAATAGCATAGCAAAAACTAGCAAATTCCAAGGCTAAAAATTCATTTGATGGACATCCGAGATTCATTTGAAACCCCATGAATACAAACTAGAAGTATGCTACCCAACTAGAAATAACATTTTGAACCCAATGGAATCATCAAAATGACAAACAGAGGTCGTCTTGATAAAATATTGACCAAAAATAACACTTTGCTGGTTTTTCCTAAAAGTTACCCAAGTGCCCAAAATGAGTCCGAAAGCCTCAAGACTCAAACCAAAGATCCCACTAGACCAAAGTCAACATTTTGGAGCTAACATTACTGACGAAATTTTCATCCGATCCTGTTTTTTTGAATATTGACCAAAGTTAAACTTACCAACTTAAGGAGTTTCAAAAGGGGGAAACTCATCTAGAACTCGACCGAACACCTCGAAAAGCATGCCATCCATTCCCATAAGCCAAACTAACTATAAAGAAGTTACGAGAAGGTTCAAAATGGTAAAAAAAATAAATTTTAAAAAATAACCACACAGGTCATTACAAATTTCTGTGATGCCAAGATATTAATGTTACTTAGTTAAGAAAAAATATTGATGAAAAGGTGCAGAGATAGCTAGAAATCTCATTCTGCTGGAAATTCCCCATTTCCATTTCGTCCATAGTAGATAAATATTATGAAGCACAAAGATTTATTTTCAAGAAAAAGAAGTACATTTCAAATGAGATATGACCAATGGAGTAGGCACATTGAAATTACACCAATAACCATCCTCAATGGGAAAAGTCTGACAAGCAGCGAAGAAGTACCAATTAACATATGAAATTACCAAAGATGAGGTCACTTAAGCCATCACAATCATAAGATTAAATGTTCCATATTAGAACACACAAACACTGGAGCATAATATAGTAGGATCATCTAACAGAAAATATTATTACACAAGGTTGTTAAAAAGAAGCCTGGGAAACCAAGAACTTCTCAAAAACAATATGGTGCTAAATGGTGAATGGATGAAGGATACATAAGACCACCATCAACACCCTCAAACACTACCACATTAGATAATACTTGATGATGTGTGCAAGTTTTTAACCACTTACCTCTGTAAATTACCCATAAAAATTTACTACTCATACCAAAACAAACCTTCCTATCCTACTTTCACATGTTTACTACATAGTATCACATGATCTCTACATGGTTTCATGTGCTAACCAAAATAAGATAAAATCTTACCCCACTTGCATAGGCCATCACATACTTTACCATATTTCATGTTTTATTAGGGCCATTTTCGCATGTTTATGAGACCATTATGTCAGATAAGTGTGACATGTTATATAGGTATGTATTGTACTATATAATATAGATTTGTCTTGTACTAGTGTTCCAACTCCAATATAAAAGAGGTTATGTAGTACTTAAGGGGGCATAAAAAAGTCTTCTTGTAAATTTTACTATAACAAATAAATGAGTGCTTTCTAAATTTCTCTTTTGTTCCTCTTTAAATGCATGAAAAGATTGATTTTAATTTAATATAGGGTTAGCAAATATTTGAAAAGTTAACATGTTACAAGTGCAATAGTTCTCTGAGTTATAATAGCTAAACCTGTAGTAGTGTAAATATTTTCTCGAGTTGAGTAGCTTGGGATATTTGAACCACCATATATCATAGACTTCCTTATTGAACTGATGTTTGGATCAGCTTACGTATTCCTCAATTAATTTTAGGAGGTATCCATTGATAAGTTGGTAATCTACCAACTTATTGAGCCTTTATTCATGAGTTATTGCCATGTTTTAATGAGAATTTGAGGTATTTATTTCCTTTATTGATGTAAATGCATGTACTCTTGGTCAAGAAAAAAAGCAAAGGAATTAAATCCAAAGAGCTCAAAAAGAAGTTAAACTGTGAAGGTGATCAAAAAAGAGGAAGAAACTGTCAAGAAGGGTGATAGACATGCGAGCCGCACAATGGCACCTGCAAAATATAGGTGCGATCATAGAAGGAAAGTCAAAGACTGCTTGAGCAGTCACCAGTATGGAAGCCACATATTGCAAGATGTGATCTCACCCTCCTTCGTACCCTAATCGCACAGGCAGTGAAATTCACTATTTGGAAAAGAAAGCACATGCGAGCCGCACAATGCAGGGTGCGATCGCACTAGCCCCGAAGGGTATTTTTGTCCAAAGTCATGTGATGTATTTGGGAAGGTTCTAAAACCCTTTTTGGGGTGTGTACCTGAGATATAATACAATTTTTACTTCCCCCAGGAAAGAGCATTGAGAGTACATTTTTCTCTTTTCTTCTTCCTTATTGAAAAACACCATTTGTAAAGAATTTGAGCTTGAAATTGGAAAATAGCTTAATATTAATGGAATTTTGTGAAACCCATTTGGTATATTCTCTTGTTCCTTTAATATGAGCAGCTAAATCCTATTCTAGGGGTATGAGCATGATGGGTGTTTGAATTCGGATATGGGTATTGATTAATTATGCTTATAGTTGATTATTTAGTATGAGTCTATTGAATTCTTCAAGGTTTAATTATAAAATTGATGGTTGCAAATATTAATTGAGTTTACTGATTTTGTTCTTGCTTGAAAGGGGAGTTCATAAATTGTGTAGGAATTCAATAGTGGTGATTTGGGATTTCCACCATAGATTAAGGCTAGAAATAATTTGATCAAAGGAAATTCTCATCTAAAAATCTACGCTAGAAATAGTGTGATTTACCCAAGTATTAATTGGTTATTTTATGATAAAGCTATGGTTCTTGAGCAAAGGCCATGGTTCATATATTTAGAAGGTTAAAAGACTATCAAATATAGCTAGAACCAAGTTACCCATACCTATAATCAAATATTTGCATGATTAATCAATTCCCTAGCCCATTGTAGAACCCCATCGGAAGCATACCCCTAGTTTTCCTTCTCTTGATCATCAAATTGTGTTTACAATTATTTTCGTGTTGAAATTGTGATATTTTTAATTCCAAAACCTTTTTCCCCAACTTTTACTTTTGTTTGCTTGAACACTTACTCGCTCTAGTGATTGCTATTCGATAATTTATTTGCGAATCATTACTTTATTCTACGTGGATATGACCTCGACATCGGTTGGGTTTATTTATTATTTTGTATGATGATCATTACCACCTCCTATGGGAGAGTACTTTTGAACGTCATAAAAAATAGTGCCATTGTCGGGGAATGGTTCTTGATTTGCCATTTGATTGTCGTTTAGTTCACTTTGTTGAGTGTTTGTTCTCTTTCACTTTTTTTGTTGTTGTGAACAGGGTACCCATGAGTCAAGCGAGTGACCAAGAGAGTATTGATGAATTTATGGATGTGGAAGATGGACCGGTGGTCCATAGTTCTGTAGGTGCAATTCCCCAACCCCCAACCATTGTAAATATCGTGTTCCATGTGACGAGCACGATGCTTCATTTGATACAAATGAATGGACTCTTTAGAGGGATGGCTCATGAAGATGTCTATTGTTATATTCACAACTTTGTCAAAATATGCCAGCCTTTCAATATCAACAATATATCCCAAGAGTTGATTTGACTCCAATTATTCCCTTTCTCTCTTATGGGGGAAGCAACAGCGTGGCTTGAGAAGCTCCCGAAGGGCTCTATTACAATATGAATTGTACTAGTTGAAGCCTTATTGATAAGTTTTTTCCCACCTTCTCGAATAATGTAGTTGAGGGATGATATCACCAACTTTTGACAACTACTAGATGAGCCATTGCATGAAGCATGGATAAGGTTCAAGAAAAAGCTTCTATTATGTCCAAACTATGGGTTGCTGGATAATGTTCTCCTTCAAAGCTTCTATAGAGCTCTAGACTCTATGAAAAAATTAGTGGCGAATAACATTGTGGGTGGGACACTTATGGACCAAAACTATGGTCTTGTTGAAGCCCTCTTAGATCAAATGACAAAAACCAATAGGGCGTGGTATACTAGAGAAGCCAATGTCTCACTGGGTGTTACTTCATCTATTATGACGAGTTAAATGATGAGAAAGGAGGAGGAAAAAGATGAGACCATGGCCAAAATAATGACGTAAATCGATCTATTGTCCATACATATGATGGGAGCCATGACAAAGAGTGTCAATACCATTGGTACATATGGTTTGACTGATCATGATGGAGTTGGTACTCATGCATTGGGAAATGAGGAGCTTTGTTTTCTAGCAGTGGGTTCTCAACTCAGATATCAAGGTACCAACCGAGGTCCTTGGCGCCCGAAAGATAAGAATAAAGGTTAGAACCGAGACAACGGCCCTTAATAGAGAGATAGAGAGCAAGCTCAATGGAGAGAATGTGAGAGATACGGTGATTGTTACAATCACGAGTCTTGGGCTAAAATTATCCCTCATCTATTAGAGTAGGTTCATTTTGGTCCCTCAAATATAATCCTGAGCATATTTAGTCCCTTAACTTTACTAAAGTGAAGCACTTTTGGTCTTCCTAACATAATAATGTTAAAAATTAACGAAAAGGATAATTTTCTAACGGTGTAAATTTGACAGTGTTATCTCTTTCTTAATTGATATACATTTTCTTTCTTTCTTGTCTTCTTAATTTTTTAGGATTAATATAGTAGTAGCTATTTATATTTGAAGACAATATTTTAGAACACAATAATCTGCCCACTCGAAAAAAATAACCATTTTCTTAATTGCAGTAACAAAATGGTCTTAAAGTCAGTGGCGTAGCTAGTAATTTGGTGAAGGGTGTGCGAATTTCTTTTTAATTGTGTTTAAGAGCGTGTAAAATTAAATATATACTCATAATAGCTAACATTTAAACTCTATGAGTTTGTATTTTACAAGTCACGTGGGTTGCCACATGGGTTTAACACTATTATGTTTAAACGAATTTTGTTAGGGAGATCAAAAGTGCTCCACTTTAGTAAAGTTAAGGGACTAAATATGTTCAGAGTTATATTTGAAGGACCAAAATGAACCTACTCTAATAGTTAAGGGACTATTTTAGCCCCAAACTCTTACAATCACCATAGTGCTAATACTTATTTTCCTACACCAAAAGCCGATGAGTCTCCTTACTAACAAAGTGTGACTAACCCTGGACATTCTAAGATGGAAGACATGTTGTCTCAAGTATTAAAAAGTGTTGAATCGATGGATAGTAGGGTGAAAGATTTAATAAGTGAGGTATCCACTCTTCATCAAACAATGAGTTCATATTCGGCATCTATCAAGCACTTAGATGCTCAAATAAATTATCTTTATTCTCAAATGAACCCACGTTTGAAAGGTACTCTTCCAAGTGACACTCTTGTGAATCCAAAAAATGATGGCTATATGATGGCAATTATGACTCGAAGTGGAAGAATGATTAGTAGTGTGAGAAAACCAACCATGGAAGTTGTGAGAGAGTGAGATAACAAGATAGAAGAGGAAGTCATGATTGAGAAAAAGAGTGATGAGAGTCCAAATACTGGGGTGAAGCTTAGTGCACCCAATATGATTGTTGATGATGATAGCCCACATGAGGATAAGGATGGAGCAGAGTTGCCTTCTCAAATTGCTATTGAGATCGAAGAGGAAGATCCAAGTGTGCCAAGGTCATTGCCTATAAATCCTCTTATGTATCCTTAGAGGTTAATCAAGAAAAAGAAAGATAACCAATTCAAGAAGTTTGTAGATATATTCAGCACACTCTCTATAAATATTCCTTTTGTTGATGCTCTTATGCAACTTTTGGGTTATGCTAAGTTTATGAAAGAGTTGCTGAAGAAGAAATGGGTGATTGATGTGGGGACGGTTGACGTCTCCCATAGTTGTAATGTTGTCATGATGAGCAATATAGCTCCTAAATGGTAGGATCCGTGAGATTTCACCATCCTTTGCACCATTGGGTGTTTATGTTTAGAAAGGAATTATGTGACCTCGGGGCAAGTATCAACTTGATGCCCCTTGTGATATTTAAAAAGTTAGGCTTAAGTACTCCGAAGCCTAAATCAATGAGGTTATTAATGGCTGATCATTCAATTAAGAGCCAAGTAGGGATATTGTTTGATGTCTTTGTAAAGGTAGATAAGTTTATCTTGCCAGCTGATTTTATGGTCTTGGATTATGATGTTTATCTTGAGGTGCCCATTATTTTGGGGTGTCCACTTGTTTCCACCAGAAGAGCCCTTGTTGATGTGGAGCTAGGAGAGCTCAATTTCAATGTGGGGAGCGAATAAGTCATGTTCAACGTATACCAACCTACTAAACCATTGGATGACTATAGAGTTGTGTTTATTATTACTATCGAGGGAAAATTAGGTGAAGCCCTTGGTGAGTATGAGATGAAGGAAGTTCCCATCTCTATGATGTTGTCAACCGAGTAACAAGAAAATGTGATGAGGATTTTGAGAAAGCACTTTCATCACTTTGGATGGGGCCACGCCAATCAAATTTGCATGCTACCGGGAAATGATTTGTAATGACCATCTAGGTTATTTTCTATTTTTCATGCTTTTTCTGTGTTTTGAGCATTCCTTCAGCCACTACAGGTCATTTATGAATTGTCGGGACTGATGGTTTGGTTCCCGGGCCGTTCGTTAGGTCATTATGACCATTTCCCTATTTTAGAACTTAAGCTTAGAAAATCTTTGACTTTGGTCAACTTTCTTGGTAAACATGCTTAGAATAAAATTTTGGTAGTTTCGTTGGCTCTAGAACTAGGATTTTGGTCAAGTGGGACCCTTGGTTTGGGTTTGGGAGTTTTCATTTTGGATTTGTGTTATTTTTTGTGTTTTCAGGATAGTTAGGCTAGTGGGGTTGATCTTGGTCAACATTCAGAGAAGATAGCCTCAAATGGAAATTCCATCAGCACTGTTAGCTCTGGAATGTCTACTTTGGGTTAGAGGGACCTTTGGTTCAGGTTCTGAGGCTTTCAGACCTGTTATTGGCCCTTGGGTTCTATTTTACAAAAGTTGGTTTTAGGTGTGAGGCCTACTTTTCATTAAAATCGACCTCCGTTGGAATTTTCATCGATTCCATTGAGTCAGGAATGCCATTTTTAATTGGATAGCTCAGTTTGTTTGTGTTCACGGGACCCCAAATGTGTTTTCCAAGGTCCGTTGGAGAAAATTCATGTTGGGCTTTTTTTGTTGGCAGCTGGTTGCTGTCATGATACCACCAGGCCATCGCCTACATGGAGGCATAGCCATCTACATGCAGAATCATGCGCCCGTGTGCGCGTTGTCCGGCCTACGTACATGCTAGGCAAGCGGCTGGCGCGGCTAGCTCCTGTCCTTTGCGTGTGCAGGCGCCCGACCGCGTAGGCGTGGTCGCGTAGGAAGCACCTGGCTGCATTCGCGCAGGGCATGGCCGACAGCTTCAAGTTTCCTTCTCCAACTTAATTTCTTTCATTTCAAAACATTCCCATGCGATTTACTCGATTAAAACACTTCCTCAAGCTCCAAATTGAACCCCAATATCCCCAAAGATGGTGCTATCTACCTTTTTCGGTTCAGGATCATTTCGTACTCACTAATTGGTAAGTTTCCACCTTAAAATCTTGTAATTCTCCATTTTTAATCATTTGAATTAGTAGCACTTCGAGGCTATATTGAGCCCCTAATGAGTTCCGTTCGCGCTCAATTTTTGAGAATGGGTTTCTTAATCCACTACGAGCATAATTATGAATTTTAATTTCTGTTTCATTGCACGGGCCTTGAGGGTCATTTTCCGACCCGATTTCTGGCCCAATTTTCCTTATAACAATATTGGTGTCATTCTTCTCATTTTGACACCTGAATCATATTCTTGATATCGTGGTAGCTTTCTGAGGCTGTTTGAAAGGGGAAGGCACATGAGTGACGGTTCGTGTTTGCAGTTCGGCCCTAAGGTAGGTTACAGTTTACTTTCTAGACTGAGTTTAGTTAGATTTTATATATTTATATGTTATTGGAATGTTAGGTTGGACTTTAGGTAGATTTAGGCTTAAATCCTATTTATTGCTTTTCATTAGCCATTTCGGATTATAGTATAGGATTATTATGTTTATCTTTAGCCTAGAAGCTCGTAGTATCATTGTGGCTAACATAGAATCCCTAATTTTCTTTTAGGAGGTTTTAGAGGTAGAGTAGAGATTCCTTGTGATTTTCACTTTTACTTTCCTATTTTATCCGCTTATTCTACCGCTGTGTGTAACTATGGGCCCGAGGCCATAACTTGGTTTTAGATGGAGGTCCAGGCCAGTTCTCTTAGTTAGGAGGGTATTTTTCCCTTTTTTGCCTTGATTGTGTGTGATTTTCTCTGGTTACGGATAATTCATGCTCATACTGCATTACATATTATTGATACAGAAAGGGAGTATTTTTCAAGGTTTTTGGTTCAAAATAGGGTTTTACTATGGTTACGGTGATTTTTGGATTGAATTAAATTATATGGGATTTTAATACAGATTTTGGAAGGAAAGAGAGGAAATACTATTTTATGCTTAGATTTATAGTCTGATGCAGTATTCCTGACCCCTGATACGTTATTCCGCATTTTTACTTTCCATTTACCTACTTATACATATATGTATAGTCTGATGCAGTATTCCGGACACCCGATGTGGTATTTTGGGTTTATACTATTATGCATTCATACATTACATCATTCTTTCCATCGCATTGCATTGGTTTGGTGCTCTTGGATTGTCGGTTGATTTGGGTTTGTTCTTGTTATTACTTTACCGTTTATTGGATTGCTTATTTCGATTTTTGCCTTTATAACTAGTTCCAGGTGGATCCCTGTATTTTAGCTGCTTTCCTATAATTTATATTTATATATTATAATTCTACGCTCGGTCGGCCCATGATGCCTACTGGGTACCCATTGTCTTGGTACTCAGACTACACTCTGCATCTTTTTATGATGCAACACCTAGTACGAGCCACTCTTACTGATCCTTCCATCGTTCGAGACCTGTTGCAGTTTGGATCGTGGTAAGCTCCTAGCACCTTGGAGACTTTACACGCTTTCCATCTTGTATATTTTATCTATATTTTGTATTTTGGATCGACAAAGTTTGTTGTGTAGCTACTCCTTACTTTAGTCGCTCTTGTACTAGTGACACCAGGTTCGGGTTGGTTCTCGTGTATGTTTTGTCTCTTTGGAAACATTAGGGATATCTTTTGTATATTTAGTACAGTGGTATGTATATATGCTATTAGCCCTATCTTTTTCATTTATGTCTTCCGCTTTTCCTTACTTTAATTGCTTTATTTTCTTCTGCATTATTGGGTTTGGCTTGCCTACTGGGGGGTTATGTAGGCTCCATCATGGCCCAATTTTAGGTCGTGATAGAATGGTATCAGACCTCTAGGTTCATCGGTCTTGCCAGTACAAGAGAAAAGTGTCTAGTAGAGTCTCATGGATCGGTATGATGACATCCATATCCAATCTGCGAGAGGCTATAGGACATTCCTAGGAAATGTGTCATCTTGTTTGATTTCTTGTCTTGTGTCCTTGGCTTATTCAACTTCAAAGTATCTTTGTTTCACTGTTTCTCAGATGAATTGGATGAAATCTGCAGCGGGTGAGGACGAGGCCCCTGCACCTGCAGTTAGAGCCCCAGCTATGGGATGGGGTAAAGGTCGACCAAAAGGTCGAGGTAGGGCATAGGCTGCAGCACCAGCTCGGGCCTAGGCTAGACTACCATCACCAGAGCCTGAGGTTAGAGTTGATGAGGTATAGTATAAGCCGGAGCATATGAGGCCAGCCCAACATCCAGCCAGTTTCGTGGCTCTTCCAATATTGCAGGATACTTTGGTTCAGTTATTGGGGTTTCTCGAGGGTATGACTCCACCAGCAGCTTTGCCGGGCACTTTGATTGGTTCTCAGGATAGAGATGAGGGTCAACTTAAGCTCAGGTGGCAGCACATGGTTTAGGAGTGCAACCTGCTGCTGTGGCTCCCAGATTGGAGGTATTAGCCGTTCCTACAGTTTCTCCACCTATTCCCATTGGGCGAGTTATGTTTTCTGAGGAGCAGAAGATGCTCGGTAGGTTTTTGAGATTGGGTCCTCCGTGGTTTTCGGGTGCTTCTAGGGAGTATGCATAAGAGTTTCTGACTAGCTGCTAGGAGAGACTGCATAATATGGGGTTAGTTGAGTCATATGGAGCAGATTATACTGCATTTCAGCTGGATGATCTAGCTAAACAGTGGTTGAGGTCATATGTAGCTTGCAGACCAGCTGGGTCACCTCCGCTTACTTGGGCCTAGTTCTCCGCAGCTTTTTTGGAGAAGTATGTACTGCGTAGTATGAGAAAGCGGTTGATGGATCAGTTCTCCAGATTAAAGTAGCGCTCCATAATTGTGTCTGAGTATAGGCTTGTTTCCACCAGTTGTCCAGACACGCCACTATGATTCTTCCCACCAAGCATGACAGAGTACTCTGCTTTGTTCGATGTTTTACTTTGCAGCTTTTCTTGGACACAAAGGGTATGGTAGAATCGGGTCAGTCCTTTCTCGAGGTGGTAGATCATTCCTGTACTATAAACGGCGTACTTTGCGAGGCCCAAAGGGGTAGCAATCAGAGGCCCCACCACAGGGTAGTTTAAGTAGTTCACAGGCACGTGGTAGAGGCTATTGTTGTAGGGATCAGCACCAGCAGTGCTTCCAGCCGAGCCGTCCTGTTCAGGAAACATTAAGACTTCTGATGGTCAGAGTAGCAAGCGTATTATTCCTACCCTATGAGGTGCTCATTCAAGGTCCACAGGTCATGGTGGTTATTCTAATTCAGTCGAGCTTTTACAATGGAGTATGTTTTGCCAGGGTTGTTATGAGTGTGGCGAGATAGGCCACTTTGGTAGAAAGTGTCTGTTGGCATAGAACCCTAGGCGATGGGATCAATTAATTTAGGCCCCTAGGGCCCCGACACCTCCAGTTAGAGGCAGTTCACAGGGTAGTAGGGGTGATCCCCAGGTTACTAGAGGTAGTCCTCAGTCCGGTAGGTCAGACAGTTATGGTGGTCGGGGCCATTTGTATGCAGTTTTGGGCCGGACAGAGGCCGAGGCTTCAAATACTGTGATCACAAGTACAATCTCCATTTTTCACCAGTTTGCTTATGCTTTGTTTGATCTGGGGTATACATTCTCATATGTATCTGCTTATTATGCTACTCGTCTGGAGTCTTGTGAGTCCTTGCCTGCGCCCTTGCTGTATCCACCCTAGTAGGATATTCTTTAGTAGTGGATCAGGTGTATCGGGCTTGTGTGGTGACTATATTAGGGTATAAGACGTGAGTAGACTTGGTTGTACTTGATATGGTTGATTTTGATGTGATCTTGGGCATGGATTGGCTGTCTCCTTATCATGCAGTCTTGGATTGCTTCACCAAGACTGTTACTCTTTGGATGCCTGGTATTCCTTCTATCATATCGAAGGGTGCCGATAGCCACATGCCGAGGGGAGTTATATCTTTCCTGAGCACACAACAGTTGGTTGGGAAGGGGCGCTTAGCCTATCTTGCCTATGTCCATGATACTAGTGCCACCACACCTCCTTTTGAGTCAGTTCTTGTGGTTTGCAAGTATTTGGATGTGTTCCCTTCTGATTTTTCGAGTCTTCCTCCTGATCGTGACATTTATTTTGCTATCGATGTTGAGCCAGGAACCAAGCCCAATTCTATTCTGCTATATCAGATGGCACCTACTGAGTTGAGGGACCTTAAGGATCAGCTCCAGGATATATTGAGTAGAGGGTTCATCAGGCCTAGTGTGTCTCGGTGGGGTGCTCCAGTTCTGTTTGTGAAGAAGAAGGATGGGTCTATGTGTATGTGTATTAACTATAGGTAGTTGAATAAGGTGACAGTTAAGAAAATATATCTGATGTCGCGTATTGATGATTTATTTGACCAGCTACAGGGTTCATCGGTGTTCTCTAAGATAGACTTGAGGTATGGTTATCACGAGTTGAGGATTAGGGGTGAAGACATCCCAAAGACAGTATTTCGGACTCGATACAACCATTATGAGTTCCTAGTCATGTATTTTGGGTTGACTGAAGCCCCAACAACATTTATAGAGTTGATGAACCGTGTGTTCAGTGCCTACTTGGACTCATTTGTGATTGTGTTCATCGATAACATTCTGATTTATTCAAGGAGTAGGGAGAAACATGAGCAGCATCTTAGAGTTGTACTTTAGACCTTTTAAGATCATCAATTGTATGCCAAATTCACTAAGTGTGAGTTTTGGCTTGAGTCTGTAGCATTCTTTGGGCACGTGGTGTCCAAAGATGGGATTATGGTAGATTCGGCGAAGATTGCAACAGTTCATGATTGGGCTAGGCCTACTTCTCCTATCGACGTTCGTAGTTTCATCGGATTGGCGGGTTTTTACATACAGTTTGTGGAGGGGTTTTCTTTGATAGCAGCTTCATTGACTAGATTGACTCAGAAGAATGTTCTGTTCCAGTGGTCAGATGAGTGTGAGGCAAGCTTTCTGAAGCTCAAGGCCTTGTTGACTTCAACTCTGATTCTTACTCTTTCGGTCGAGGGTCATGGTTTCACCGTGTACTATGATGCTTTTGGTATTGGTTTGGGTTGTGTGTTGATGCAACAGGGCCATGTTATTGCATATGCTTCCAGAAAATTTAAGGTTTACGAGAGGAACTGCCCCACACATGACTTGGAGTTAGCAGTAGTAGTCTTTGTGTTGAAGATTTGGAGGCATTAACTTTATGGCGTGCACTGTGAGATCTTTACTGACCATCGTAGTGTTCAATATATTTTCAGCCATAAGGATCTAAATATGAGGCAGTGTTTGTCATGCCCCAAGGCTACCCCCTAGACACAACACGGTGCTTAGTATCACAAGTGACCGCAAGCTAACCCATGGTCTAGCATATCTAAACAATTTCAAATAAAATGTATACTGTGCGGAAGCTAAAAACAATATTATATCTGAAGTGGGAAAGAACCCAAAACATGTCTTAATATGTAATCTATATAGGAGTATAATGAAGTCTTAAAATAACACCAACAATCCAATAGCTATATCTAGTCTATGTCTAAAAGCCTCAAACTGATATGAGTTGCTAGGACATGCCCCCAACTAACTCTAATAACTTGAAATTGAAAAGTAATGGCTGAAAGATAAAAGCATGTCCGTCGTCCTAAGCGCGGTTTGGAAGCTAAGCGCCTGAACCTACATCATACACCGATGTAGCACAAAAGTATGCGACAATACTTTGAATGTACTGAGCATGCGGGATATATAACCAAAGCTATAAACATGAATAATGACATGGAAGTACATAGAATGAAACATGAGCTGGAAGGTATCTGAAATGCAATAACCAAGTAACTGAAAATGAATATCATAACATGCTAAGTTGAACTGAAATACTGAGTCTGACTGTGGGAGATACTATTACTGACATACCCCAAATTGAGCTAACTAAGGGGCCATCTTATAACACTGGGTGGAAGGGTGTTCATACCTTGCCAAGGGTATTAGTATGAACAAGTATGACGTGGATCAACTAAAATGATGCCCACAAGGGACAGAGTAGTGCAGCCTAATCTGACAGTTGACCCCTCTTTATACCTATGGTGGCGCAGTAGTTCTGGGATTGGGGACTGCTACTAAAGGTCTTAGCCTAATCTGACAGCTAAGCCTTCATCCTGTCATCCGTTCGGTACTAAGTCTACTCCCAACGGAAATATAAGCAATGAAATGCAAGCTAAAACACTGGATAGCTCAAATACTGACAATTTTCTGAGAATGCACATATATACTGAAACTGATGACATTATAATTCTGAAGTGTATTTATCTGAATTATCTGCCTAGCAAGAATAATTTATGAATACTGAAATTAAGACAAGCTAGGGTTACCGAGTTCTGCACATGGAACTATGCTAATTCTCCAAGAAACGTGTAATTAATACCACATGAACTTTAGCAGTTGAGTTACAATGAATCCCTAAGACTTAGGAACCCTAGGTCTGAACAATTCATGGAGAAGATGAATAACTGAATGGATACGAGGGACCTAATGGGTGAAAGGAACCCACAAGTGAAATCCCACATACCTGGAAGGAGATTCTACCGTTGAACCTTTGGATTTAGGGCTGAACTTGAGGAAACCCTCTTTACTTGTTCTTGAGAGGAAACACTTCTTTTCTGATAGAATTACTAAGTGTCAAATTAGTTTAGGAGTTATGAGGGAAAAAGTGTGAAAACCCTTTAATTACTACCAAAATGACTTAGGATCGGAGTTGAAAGAATTGGGAAAAGACCAGAATGCCCCCAACTTAAAATAAGGAACTGCAGAATTTTTTTGCAGGACGGGCTACCCGACGGGCGTCGGAATTGCGACGGCCCATCGGCCCAGGCATCAGAGGAGGGTAGGCTGGGGCTGGTCCCCTAGTCGGTTCCCATGATGGCTTCCACGACACATCGTATCCACGACGGCCGTGGTGATAGCTTGTCAGAGCAGAGGAGGCCCAGGGAGGGCCACTTGTGGTCTACCATGGGCAGCCCCATGTCCCGTCAGACTTCCAATTCCCATGGGGACCCCCGTCTTGCCGAGTGATGCTGGCAGGGCCTTTAGGCTATTCCCACGGGGACCCCGATGGGCCGTCGTGTCCACGATGCCTGTGGGTCAGCCCGTGGGGTTTGTCTGACAGGTGAAGTTTTGCTGAGTTTTTCTGAGTTCTGGGTTTTAAATGCAGGTCTGAATTTTGGGGTGTTACATCTCCCCCCTTGGGATCATTCATCCTCGAATGGAGACTACTGAGCTGAGTTTCCTACCAACTGAATACTAGAAGCTGATATCTGACTGAGTCTAGCTCTAAGTACATGAAAGCATGCTGAAAATACGGGAATAGCTAGGAAAACATGGTTCAGAGACTGACATGCATATGAGAAGACTGAGTGACTGGAGAGGAACTGTTACCTCAAGCTGAAACTGAGTCGAAAGGAAAGAGGTGAGGATACTTGGCCATCATGGCTGCTTCAGCTTCCCAAGTAGCTCCCTCAACTGACTGGTTCCTCAGAACTTTCACCGAAGTGACTTCCTTATTTCTCAACCTACGAACCTGATAGTCAATAATTTCAACTGGAACCTCCTCATAGGTGAGGCTATCCGTCACATCTACACTTTTTAAGGGCACAATCGATGTCGGATCACCAACACACTTCTTCAATAATGAAATATGGAAAACTGGGTGAACCGCTGCTAAGTCTGCTTGAAACTCTAAGTCATAAGCCACATTACCAATCCTTTCAAGATTCAGAAAGGACCTACATATCTGGGACTGAGCTTCCCTTTCTTTCCAAATCTCATCACACCCTTCATGGGTGACACTGTCAGGAAGACCCAATCATTAATCTCAAATTCTAAGTCCCTTCTCTTCACATCTGCGTAGGACTTTTGATGACTCTGAGCTGTCTTTAACTTTTCTCTAATAAGCTAAACATTCTCCATGGCCTCATGAACAAAATCTAGCCCAATTAAGGCTGCTTCACCTACTTTAAACCAACCAACCAGTGACCTGCATCTACGCCCATAAAGTGCTTCATATGGGGCCATCTGGATACTGGAATGGAAACTATTATTATAAGCGAACTCTATGAGAGGTAGGTGATCATCCCAACTACCCTTAAAATCGATCAGCCAAGCTCTCAACATGTCCTCTAAGGTCTGAATAGTACACTCTGCCTGACCTTCTATCTACGGATGAAATGTTATACTGAGATTCACATGAGTACCAAGACCTTTTTGAAATGATCTCCAAAATTGAGATATAAACTGAGGACCCCTATCTAAGATGATAGACAATGGAACCTCATCCAACCTGACTATCTCACGGATGTAGAGTTTGGCATAGTCCTCCGCTGAATCTATAGTCTTGACAGCAAAGAAGTGAGCTGACTTAGTGACTCTGTCCAATATCACCCAAATAGAATCATGCTATCTGCGAGTATGAGTTAAACCCGTAATGAAATCCAAGTTGATCACTTCCCACTTCTAAGTAGGAATGGTAATGTCCTAAGTCACCCCTCCTGGTTTCTGATGTTTTACTTTAACCTGCTGACAATTGGGACACTTAGCCACAAACTCTGCAATGTCCTTCTTCATGTCATTCCACCAATAGACTTCCCGTAGATCACGGTACATCTTAGTGGCACCGGGATGAATATAATATTGTTAATTAGGGGCTTCAATAAGGATCTGCTGCCTCAACTCACCTACAATAGGTACACATAAACGACCCTGGTAATGAAGCACACCATCTCCCCTTTAGGAGAAAACCTCTACTCTCTGCTGATGAACTGCACCTTTCAACTGAAGCTATATAGGATCACTGTCCTGTTTCTCCTTAACCTCCGCTACCAATGAAAATTTTGACCCATTCTGGACTATAACACCACCATCTGTCGTGTCCATGAGGCAAAATCCTAAGCGAGCAAGCCTATGAACATCCTTGGCTAATTATTTCCTCTCTTTCTCAACATGTGACACGCTACCCATGGACAGTTTGCTTAGGGCATCAGCCACTACATTGGCCTTACCAGGATGGTAGAGCACATTCATATCATAATCTTTGAGGAACTCAAGCCACCTTCTCTGATGAAGATTCAACTTTTTCTGGGTGAACACATACTGGAGTCTCTTATGGTCTGTGAACACATCTACATGGACACCATATAAGTAGTGTCTCCAAATCTTTAGGGCGAATACAACTGCTGCAAGCTTAAGGTCATGAGTCGGATAATTCTTCTCATGAATCTAAAGTTGTCTGGATGCATAAGCTATGACCTTACCAAACTACATCAAAACACAACACAAGCGGACTCTAGACGTATCACAATACACCACAAAATCATTCATACCCTCTGGCAGAGTTAGAATGGGAGTTGTAGTCAACCTAGTCTTTAACTCTAGGAAATTCTTCTCGCACTTATCTCACTACTAATACTTAACCTTTTTCTGAGTCAACTTATTCAATGGGGCAGCTATGGAGGAAAATCCCTCAACAAACCTCCGGTAATAACCGGTCAAACCCAAGAAACATCTGATGTTTGTCGGAGAGGTGGGTATGGGCCAGTTCTTTACTTCCTCAATCCTTTGAGAATCAACTCAGATTCCCTCACTAGACACCACATTACGAAGGAAAACAACTGATTTCAACCAGAATTCACGCTTGCTGATGGCAAATAACTGATGATCTTTGAGAGTCTGCAACACCACTCTCAAATAGCCTGCATGTTCTTCATTGCTGTGAGAATATACGAGTATATCATTGATAGAGATAATGACGAATAAGTCTATATACTGCTTGAACACTCTGTTCATCAAATCCATAAAAGTTGCAGGAGCATTCGTCAGTCCAAATCATTTTTTTGGCCTTAAGGTAAGATATGAGATGACCTATAGGCACTGAGGTATTACCCTTCCATTCTAAGACTGGCTTGTTTGGAAATTGAAACCGTACAATCCTAGTTATGCAATCAACTAAGGCATAACAGGAATATAACCAATCCATGCCTAGAATAACATCAAAGTCAGTCATTTCTAACTCTACAAGATCGGCTGAGGTGACCTTCTGGGAGACTGTGACAAGGAAATTTTTGTATACCCATCTAGCTATAACTGCATGACCAACTGGAGTAGAGACTGAGAAGGTTTCTGGGAGGATTTCTGGACTGACACAAAAATTCACTGCTATATAAGGAGTTACAAAGGAAAGTGTGGCCCTAGGTCTAACAATGCATAAACATCTAAGTGAAAGACTTGTAACATACCCGTGACCACATTGGGAGAATCCTCCTGGTCCAGTCAAGTATGAAGGGCATGCAACCTATTTTGGCACTAACCATGTCATGCCTCGAGGCTACCCCCTAGACCCAACACGGTACATATTGTCAAAAGTATGTGTCAGTACTTTGAATGTACTGAGCATGCGAGATATGTGCTGAGTTGAACAATACAAGGGCTAAACATGGAAATGTGTATACTGAAGAATAAACTGAGAAGTAAGCTGAGATGCAATAACCAAATAAATATCATAAGTATATAGAATGTTGAACTGAATAACTGAATATAAGGTCAATGCAACATGAGTGTAACTATGGGAGATACTATTAACCGACATTCCCCAAGCTAAGCTAACTATGGGGACAACCTGTAATCCTGGATGGGAGGGTGTTCATACCTTGCCAAGGGTACGAATAAGTCTGACGTGGATCCACTAACAGATGTACAAAAGGGACAGAGGTGTGAAGCTTAATCTGACAGCTGACCCCTCTTTATACCTACGGTGGCGCCGTAGTTCTGGGATTAGGGGACTGCTACTAAAGGTCTTAGCCTAATCTGACAGCTAAACCTTTATACCTTCGTCCACTTAGTACTAAGTCTACTCCCAAATTAATATAAACAATAAAAATGCAAGCTGAGATGCTGGATAGCTCAAATACTGATAATCGTCGGAGAATGCAACATACAAATACTGAAAGATATGGCATTCAAATTCTGAAGCATGATTGTCTGTCTAAGCTGCCTAGCATGCATAATTTATGAAATACTGAAATTGACACAAGATAGGGTTTCTGAGTCCTATACATGAAACTATACTAATTCTCCAAGAAACATGTAATTAATACCATGAAAAATATAGAAGCTAAATTATAATGAATCACTAAGATTTAGGAATCATAAGTCTGAATATAGCATGGAGAAACTAAAGAAATTGACTTATTTCTATGGACTAATGGGTGAAAGGAATACCACTAGTGAAATCCCACATACCTGGAGAAGAAACTATGGAGAAATCCTTTAGATTTTGGGAATGAACTTGAAGAAGACCTCTGCCTATTCTTCAGAGAAAACAGTCGCCTCTTTCTCTTCTTTTCTTTCTAAGTCTGATGATTTTTGGAGAATAGATGTTTTAGGTAGTTTATGACTAATAAACTAGGCTTAGAGTAGTCAAAATGACGTATCTTAGGCATTATAAGAGGTAGGAAAAGTCTTGAATTCCACTGGGAAAATTAAAAGAAAATTGCTGAAATTAGCAACTTAGGTTTCATGACTCGTGGAAACTTCCACGGCTCGTGGAACCCTGTCGTGGTTCCTGCCCCTTTTTTCTAGCTGTGGGTCTAAGTCCCAATACGTGGGTTCATGACCCATGGAACCTCCACGGTCCGTAGAACCTAATTATGGTTCTCAGAGAAATGGCTGGCCTCAGGTCTCATTCCACAACTTGGGTTCACGGCTCGTGGATCCTTCCATAGTCTGTAGAACCCAATCATCATTCTCAGAGAAATTTTCAGTTCTCTGATCTAATTCCACGGATCCAATACACGACTTGTGGAAACTTCTATGGGTCGTGGATCCAACTTGTGATTTGGCTGATAGTTGCAAAAATTATTTCTTTCTTGTTTTCTATGCTAAGTATGGGCTTGGATGTTCTGGGGTGTTACAATATCTCCCCCTTGGGATCATTCGTCCTCGAATAATGACTAAAAAAGCTGAGTTTGGAGGAAAAGAGCTGCAACCCCTACGAAACGAGTACTTGAAATTGATATCTAACTGAACTGAGTCCCATAAATATGCAAATATGCTTAAATGCAAGGATAAATTGATGGAATGAGGTACTGAGACTGAATTACACAAGATTAAACTGAGAGACTTGAGAGGAACTATCACTTCAAGCAGAAACTGAATTCAAAGGAAAGAGGTAAGGATACTTGGCCATCATGGCTGCTTCTGCTTCCCAAGTAGCTCCCTCTACAGACTGATTCCTCCACAAAACCTTTACTGAAGTGACCTCCTTATTTCTCAACGTACGAACCTGACGGTCAAGAATCTTAACTGGAACCTCCTCATAGGTGAGGCTATCCTTCATAGCCACACTCTCTAAAGGTACTATCGATGTCGGATCACCCACACCCTTCTTCAACAAGGAAATGTGAAAGACTGTATGAAACGATGCTAGTTCTTCTGGCAACTCTAACTCATAAGCCACCTTACCAACCCTTTTCAGGATTCTGTAAGGACCTACATATCTGGGAATGAGCTTCCCTTTCTTTCTAAATCTCATCACCCCCTTCATGGGTGAGACTTTTAGGAAAACCCAATCATCAATTTCAAACTCTAAGTCCCTTCTCCTCACATCTGCATAGGACTTTTGATAACTCTGAGCTGTCTTTAGTCTATCTCTGATGACCTGAAATTTCTCCATAGCCTCATGAACAAAATTTGGCCCAATTAAGGATGCTTCACCTACTTCGAAGCAACCAACTGGAAACCTGCATCTATGCCCATAGAGTAACTTATATGGGGCTATTTGAATACTGGAATGGAAACTGTTATTATAGGCTAACTCTATGAGGGGTAGGTGATCATCGCAACTACCCTTGAAATCTATCATGCAAGCTCTCAATATGTCCTCTATGGTCTGAATAGTATGCTTTCCCTGACCATCCATCTGCAGATAAAATGTTGTACTGAGATTAACCTGAGTACCAAGACCTTTCTAAAATGATCCCCTGAAATAAGAGGTAAACTGAGGACCTTTATCTGAGATGATAGATGAGGGAACCCCATATAACCTATCTATCTCGCTGATTTAAAGTCTGGCATAGTCCTTCGCTAAATCTGTAGTCTTGACAGCCAAGAAGTGAGATGACTTAGTGAATTTGTCCACTATCACCCAAATAGAGTCATGCTGTTTGTGAGTATGGGGTAAATACATAATGAAATCCATGTTCATCACTTCCCACATCAAAGTAGGAATGCTAATGTCTTGAGTCACACCTCCTATCTTCTAATGTTCTACTTTCACCTGCTGACAGTTGGGACATTTAGCCACAAAATTTGTGATGTCCCTCTTCATGCTGTTACACCAATAGACTTCCCGTAGATCACGATACATCTTAGTAGCACCCGAATGAATAGAATATCTGCAATTATGGACTTCTGTAAGGATCTACTGCCTTAACTCCTCCACATTAGGAACACATAAGTGACCCTGGTAATGAAGCACACCATCTCCCCCTTGGGAGAAAACCTCTACTCTCTGTTGAAGAACTGCACCTTTCCACTGAAGCAATATGGGATCACTATCCTGTTTCTCTTTAACCTCCGCTACCAATGAAGATTCTGACTCATTCTGGACTATCACACCACCATCTGTCATGTTCATGAGGCAAACTCCTAAGCGAGCAAGACTATGAACATCCCTGGCTAATTCTTTCCTCTCCTCCTCAATATGTGACACACTACCCATGGACAGTCTGGTGAGGGCATCAGCCACTACATTGGCCTTACTTGGATGGTATAGCACATTCATATCGTAGGGTTTGAGGACCTCAAGCCATCTCCTCTAACAAAGATTTAACTCTTTCTGGGTGAAACATACTGGAGGCTCTTATAATCTGTGAACACATCAACATGAACACCATACAAGTAGTGTCTCTAAATCTTTAGGGCAAACACAAAAACTGCAAGCTTGAGGTCATGAGTCGGGTAGTTCCTCTTATGGACCTTAAGATATCTGGAAGCATAAGCTATGAACTTACTCTGTTGCATCTAGATGCAACCTAGGCCGACCCTAGATACATCATAATAAACCACATAGCAGTCTGAACCCTCTAGTAGAGTCAAAACAGGAGTTGTAGTAAGCCTAGTCTTCAGTTCTAAGAAGCTTTTCTCACACTCATCTGACAACTGGAACTTAATTTTTTTCTGAGTCAACTTGGTCAATGGGGCATCTATGGATGAAAATCTTTCAACAAACCTCCTGTAGTAACCGGCCAAACCCAAGAAACTTCTGATATCAGTCAGAGAGGTGGGTCTAGGCCAGTGCTTTACTGCTTCAATTTTCTGAGAATCCACTCGGATCTCTTTGCTGGATACCACATGACCAAGGAAAGCGACAAACTATAACCAGAATTCACATTTGATAAACTTAGCGAATAGCTGGCGATCTTTGAGAGTTTGCAGAATAACTCTCAGATGAGTCGCATGCTCTTCCGCATTCCAAGAATAAATGAGAATATCATCAATAAAGATGATGACAAACAAGTCCTAATACTGTTTGAACACCCTGTTCATTAATTCCATAAAAGCTGTAGGAGCATTAGTTAGTCCAAAAGACATGACTACAAATTCATAGTGACCATACCGAGTCCTGAAGGCTGTCTTCGGAATGTCACTATCTCTGACTCTGAGCTGATGATAGCGAGATCTGAGGTCTATCTTAGAAAAGAAACTAGCACCTTGAAGTTGGTCGAACAAGTCATCAATCCTGGGATTGGATATTTGTTCTGGATTGTGACTTTGTTCATCTGACGGTAGTTGATGCACATCCTAAGAGAACCATCTTTCTTACGCACGAACAATATCGGAGCACCTCATGGAGAGATACTGGGTCTGATGAATCCCTTATCTATAAGGTATTTCAACTGTTCTTTCAATTCCTTAAGCTCAACTAGAACCATTATGTAAAGAGGAATCAAAATAGGCTGGGTATTTAGAAAGAGATCTATTCCGATGTCAATTTCCCTTTCGGGAGGAACTCCGGGAAGATCTTCTGGAAACACTTCTGGGAACTCGTTCACCACTGGTACTGACTCAAAAGTTGGGGTTTTGGAGTTTAAATCCTTAACTTGAATAAGATGATAGATATACCCTTTGAAAATCATTTTTCCGGCCTTAAGGTAAGAGATGAATCGACCTATAGGCCCTTCCATTCTAAGACTGGCTCATTTGGAAACTGAAACTGAACGATTCTAATTCTACAATCGACTGAGGCATAAATGAATGTAACCAATCCATGCCTAGAATGATATCAAAATCAATCATTTCTAACTCTACAAGGTCTAATGAGGTGAATTTCTGGAAAACTATGACAGGATAATTTCTGTATACCCATATAGCTATAACTGGGTCACCAACTGGAGTAGAGACTGAGAAGGGTTCTTGGAGAATTTCTGGACTGATCCTAAATTTTACTGCTATATATGGAGTTATAAAAAAAAGCGTAGCCCCTGGATCTAACAGTGCATAAACATCTAAATGGAAGACTTGTAACGTACTTGTGGAAACATCGGGAGAATCCTTCTGGTCCTGTCAATCCTGAAGAGAATACAACCTGTTCTGGCATTGACCACCACCTGTACAAGACGAGGCACCTTGCTGAGTGGGGCAACCTATTAGAGTTGCTACAGAGCTGGCCTAATTTTGTGGGCGAACATCCTTACCCTTTTGAGAAGCTGCTGGACAATCTCTCATCATGTGGCCTGGCTTACCCAAAGCAATTCCCACTACCTTTCATGCACTAACCCTGGTGGTTCCTACCATACTTCTTACACACTAGATGGGTGCTCCCGCTAGTAACTGTACCTTGAGACTTAGAGCCAAATGCTCTATCCCGTCGATCCTTCTTGAATTTAGGTACTGAGGCAATGGAAGAAGATGGAGCTAGAGCTGAAGACTTCTGACAAAAATAAGAGCTATTACCACCCTTTGACTTCTGCTTAGATTAGTTGAAATTACCTGTTCTGGCTCTCTTACTGTCTCCTCCCCTCTCTTTGATTTTATCTTCTTCAATTTGCTGGGAATAAGTAACCAATCTGGAGAAATTAATCTCCTTGATCATCATAGGAGTTTTGCACTCTTTGACCACATCATCTGACACACCAGATATGAACTTGCTCATATGGGCCCCAGAGTCAGCTACTATCGCTGGAGCATACTTGGATAGCTGTGTGAACTTGAGAGCATAATCCTTCACACTCATGTCATTCTGTTTCACGTTAATAAATTCCTAGACCTTGGGTTCCCTAAGTTCAAGTGGGAAAAACTGGTCCAAAAAAGTAGTCTTAAAAGTATTCCAACTCACCAGACATGCATTAGTACCCCGAGATTCCTTCCACTGCTGGTACAAAAGGTAAGCCACTCCCTTTAACTGATAGGCGACTAAATTTGCACTCTCGACTAGAGTGAAACCCATTATACCTGTTACCTTTTGGATGTCGTCGAGGAACTCTTGCGGATCCTCTTTTGACTTAGATCCATGAAAGTTTAGAGGGTTCATCCGAGTGAAACCCCAGATCATTGTGGTAGTAGTATTAGTCTGAGGCAGAGCTGGTGCTGCAGCCTACTGATTGACCTGTGCAGTCATGGCCTGAGAAAGCACTTGGAAAGCAACCCTGAATTCAACATCTGTGACTTGCTCATTCAATGGGTCTGCTGGAGCTGCTGGAGCTGCTTGTTAATTCTTGGCGTTAGCTCTTCTGGGAGGCATTTTTCAGAAATGCGAAGAGCATGAGTTAGAAGGAGATTAAATAAAGCTTACACTCTATAGCACGAGCTAGAAAACAAAGAAGGGAAGTCTTTTTTCTAATAATGTCTCATAGCTTCTCCCCCATAAGTGTGGCACACTTCACACCCATGAAGAAGACTCTACTTGATATGGCTTTCAGACACCCTAGGGCACTTAAACCTGATGCTCTAATATAATATTTGTCATGCCCTGAGGCTACACCTTAGACACAACACGGTGCTTAGTGTCACAAGTGACCTCCAACTAACCCATGGCATGACTGAAAATAATACTAACAACCCAAGCTGAATCTAGTTTATGTCTGAAAGCCTCTAACTGATGTGAGTTACTGGGACATGCCCCCAGCTAACTCAAATAAGTATGAAACTGAAAAAGTAATGACTGAAAAGTAAAGCATGTCTATGGTCCTTGAACTATGAGGACTCACCACTAAAGCTGTTGAGTACGACTGAAAGTTGAGCAAAGCGCGTTCTGGATGCTGAACGCCTGAACCTACATCATAAAATGATGTAGCACACAAGTATGCAATAGTACTTTGAATGTATTGAGAATGCGAGATATGTGTTGAGCTGAATAATACAAGGGCTAAACATGGAAATGTGTATAATGAAGCATAAACTGAGAAGTAAGTTGAGATACAATGACCAAATAAATATCATGAGCATATAGCATGCTGAACTAAAATACTGAATATAAGGTCAATGCAACACGAGTCTGACTGTGGGAGATACTATTAACTGACATACCCCAAGCTGAGCTAACTATAGGGCCAACCTGTAACCTTTGATGGGAGGGTGTTCATACCTTGCCAAAGGTACGAACAAGTCTAAAGTGGATCCACTAACTGATGTTCACAAGGGACAGAGGTTTGAAGCCTAATCTGACAGCTGACCCCTCTTTACACATATGGTGGCGCTGTAGTTCTGGGTTTGGGGGACTGCTACAAAAGGTGTTAGCCTAATCTGACAGCTAAACCTTCATCCCCTCGTCCACTCAGTACTAAGTCTACTCCCAACTAAATATAAATAATAAAAATGCAAGCTGAGATGCTGGATAGCACAAATACTGATAATCATCAAAGAATGCAACATACAAACAATGAAAGATATGGCATTCAAATTCTGAAGCGTGATTATATGTCTAAGCTGCCTAGCAAGCATAATTTATAAAATACTGAAATTGACACAAGCTAGGGTTTTTGAGTCCTATACATGAAACTGTACTAATTCTCCAAGAAACATGTAATTAATACCATGAAACCTATAGCAACTAAATTACAATGAATCCCCAAGATTTAGGAACCCTAGTTCTGAATATAACATAGAGAAACTGAAGAAACTAACTAAATTCTAGGGACCTAATGGGTGAAAGGAATCCTACTAGTGAAATCCCACATACATGGAGAAGACACTGTGGAGAAATCCTTTGGATTTTGTGGATGAACTTGAAGAAGACCTCTGCCTGTTCTTGAGAGAAAACAATCGCCTCTTTCTCTTCTTTTTTTCTAAGTCTGATGATTTTTGGAGAATAGATGTTTTAGGTAGTTTCTGACTAATAAACTAGGCTTAGAGTAGTTAAAATGATGTAGCTTAGGCTTTAAAAGAGGTAGGAAAAGTCTGAAATACCCCTGGGAAAATGAAAAGAAAACTGCTGAAATTCGCGACTCAGGTTTCACGGATGGGTTCTACGACTCATGGAAACTTCTACGGCTCATGGAACCCTATTGTGGTTCCTAGACCTTTTGTATAGATGTGGTTCTGAGGCCCACGACTTGTTTTCGCAACACGTGAAACCTTCCATGGTCCGTAGAACCCAATCTTGGTTCTCATAGAAATGGGTGGTCTCAGGTCTGGTTCCACTACTTGGGTTCACGGCTCGTGGATCCTTTCACGGTCCATAGAACCCAATCATGGTTATCAAAGAAATTTTCAGTTCCATGATCTGATTCCACGGATCCAGTCCACGACTCGTGGAAACTTTCATGGGTCATGGATCCAACTCGTGATTTGGCTGACAGTTGGCAAAAATATTTCTTTCTAGTTTTCTGCTCTAAGTTTGGGCTTGGATGTTATGGGTTGTTACAGACCACCACCCGTACTAGACAAGGCACCCTAGTGGGTTGGCCGATCTGCTGAAGCTACTATAGAACTAGCCTAATTTTGTGGGCAAACATCTTTTCCCTTCAGAGAAGCTGCCGGGAAATCTCTCATCCTGTGTCCTGGCTTTCCACATCCAAAGAAATTTCCACTACCTACCATACACTCACCCTAGTGGTTCCTACCACACTTATTGCAAACTGAATGAGTGCGCCCTCTAGTAACTGTACCTTGGGACTTAGATCCTAGCGCTCTATACCATCGATCTTGTCTGAACTTAGGCACTGGGGCACTAGAAGAAGACAAAGCTAGAGCTGAAGATTTCTGATGGAACTGAGAGGGATTTCCACCATCTGACCTCTGCTGAGAGTAGTTGAAGTCACATGTCCTAGCTCTCTTACTATCTCCTCCCCTCTCTTTGATTTTCTCCTTCTTGATCTACTGAGCATGTAAACAACCTAGAAAAATCCATCTCCTTAACTTGCATAGCAGTCTTGCACTCCTTGACCATATCATCAGACACATCAGATACGAACTTACTCATACGGGCCCTGGAGTCAGCCACTATTGTCGGATCATACTTAGACAACTGAGTAAACCTGAGTGCATACTCCTTCACACTCATATCATTTTGCCTTAAGTTGATGAACGCTTGGACCTTGGCTTCCCTGAGCTCAAGTGGAAAAAACCTGTCCAGAAATGCAGTCTTGAAGTGGTTCCAATCCACTGAACATGCACTAGTACAACAGGAATCCTTCCACTGCTAATACCAAGTATAAGCCACTCCCTTCAGCTGATAGGCGGCTAAATCTGCACTCTCGACTAGAGTGACACACATAATATATGTTACCTTCTGAATGTAGTCAAGAAACTCTTGTGGATCCTCTTCTGATTTAGACCCATGAAATTTCGTAGGGTTCATCCGCATGAAGTCCCAGACTATAGCTCCTCCTCCTTCATACCATGAATTAATGACTTATTAAAATAAGTGGGAAGTTGTGGAGCCATATGGCCTCCTTCAGGTGCGTTAGGACCACTCGATTCCATTGGTTTAAGGATTTTAGATAGATCCAGAGCATGCTTATAGGCCACCATCATCACCTCCATGACCATGGCTGTCACGCCCCGAGGCTACCCCCTAGATGTAACACGGGACCTGAGACTGCAAGTTCCCCAATTTACCCTTGGTCATAGCATAACTCAGATAATCATAAGAAAACATAGCAAAAGCATATATAGAAATCTAGGAAACCCAATCCATAAAGGATAAAGTGAAGATAAAACATAATCCGAAAGAGGGACTTTTACTGTCTATGTCTGAAAAGCCTCCACATGCGACATAAGGAATTGCTGGGACAAGACCCCTGCTAACTCTAAGTACTGAAAGGATGATTAGTAACTAAACTCCAGAACCGTTCCTCGTAAGATGAGGACTCACCAATAACTAGTTGGATGGCCTAAAATCTATAGCCACGAGTCTGAAGAGAAAAACCTGAATCTGCATCATCAAAAGGATGCAGCGCAAGATATGTGTCAATACTATAGGATGTACTGAATATGTGAGATATTCATAAACATGGTAAAAGCATACTTGAAACATAATTAAAAACCTAGTTCATTCACAAAAGAGGTATCATAAGTAAATATCAAAAGATGAACTTAAAACATGAAATAGAATAGCTTAATACTTAAAAACCTTCATACAAGAGTTTCTCTTAATCGTAATAAACCATGATGACCTACATGGAGTCCAGTGTCATACATCCATACTGAAAGAAGTTGTCCTAACTGGCCAATATTAGAACCTTACCATACCAGGATCTTATCATAAGCCACAGAGGATACCTACGGTGGCACGTAGTTCTGGGACTAAGGGTACTCTCAACCTGTCCAACTCGGTGAGAAATACTACTCCCAAAGCATATACATATAGCTCACATATACTTATGACATATCTTATGCCAAATCTATTTGAAGAGCATAAGGGTATATCTAATACCATGCAATTCACATAGCTTAGGTAGACATATCTAGATGCCAAACCTTTTATGAAGCATAGGGACATATCTAATGTTATGCAATTCATACTTCAAAATCCTTAACACTTAGCATAGCTATAATTCAAAACATACTTTTCTTTCTAAATTCATAACTTGAAGAATTAGACATGCACTTTCATAAATACATAAGGCCATGTTATCTAAACATGCCAATTTTCACTTGCAATTATGCAATTCAATGGAATCATGCTAGAACTCATCTTTAATGCATGGGCTTTCGAAATCAATTAAGGAACTTCAAATAAATCATAGATAAGTAATGAGAAACCATGAATTGATGCTTAAAACTGAACCCATAAGTTTTTTCCAAATTGGGTAAGAACCCTAATTTCACAAATCCATAAATCAAAGTAAAAATCATGGGTTTTGGGCATAAGGGTGAAAGGAACCCCTTATTGAATACCCACATACCTTATTAAAGCTTGCTTGATCTAAGATTAAATGAAATGGAGGCTTGAACTTTGAGCTTGAAGGAGTTCTTTTCCTCTTTTGGTAGATGAATGAGGAATAATGAAAGACTTAGGCTAATAAGAGTAGAAACCCTACTAAAAATGGCCAAAATGACCTTACTTAAGAGTTAAAAGGGTGGGTAATTATAGAAATATCCCTGCAATTTAATTAGAGAAAAGCTGATTAAAACCTCGGCTTCAGGTTCCACGGGTCCTTTCCACGTACCATAAAAGGAACCACAGTTTGAGGATTGGAGTCATGGTTCCTGATCCCAAAATTCAAGATGTGGATCATATTCTACTGTTTAACAGGATGACTCGTGGAAACTTCCACGAGCCATAGAACCCTCTTGTGGTTTCTGGGGAATTGACTGCCCTCAGTATGAGTTCCACAGGTGGTTTCCATGACCCGTGAAACTAATCACGACCCATAGATTCTACTCATGGTTCTTAGACCAAAGGTGGGAGATGCATAAGGGTTTCCACGAGTCCATTCCACAGCTCGTGGTTCAATCCACGGTTTGTGGTTTTGGCTTGTAATCCCTGGGAAGTCATATTTTTCAGGGATTCTAAGTTTAAATGCTGAATCAAATTTTTGGTTTTACAATATCTCTCCCTTGGGATCATTCATCCTCAAATGAAGACTAAGCAAGGAAAATTGGAGAGAAAATATCCCAACTAAGCAACACACATGAAAACTTAAGAATACACATGAAAACTGAGCTTTTTATCTTAAAACATGATAGAATTAACTTTAGAAAACATGAATGCATGCTAGGATCATGAGAGAACTGATAGAATAGAATCAGAGGGACATACTAAGGATAAAAATAATACCTCAAGCTGAAACTGGATCGAAAGGAAAGAGATGAGGGTACTTGGCTTTCATGGCTGCTTCTGCTTCCCAAGTAGCTCCCTCAACAAGCTGATTTCTCCAAAGGACCTTCACCGAAGTGACTTCTTTGTTTCTCAACTTCCAAACCTGGCGATCAAGAATCTCCATGAGAACTTCCTCATAAGTAAGGCTATCCTTCAAACTCACATCATCCAAAGGAACAATCAAGGTTGGGTCACCAACATAATTCTTTAACAAGGAAACATAGAATACCAGATGAACCGCTTCTAAATCTAATGGCAAATCCAACTCATAAGCAACACCACAAACTCTCCTTAGAATCCGATAAGGACCTACATAGCAGGGACTAAGCTTTCCTTTCTCGACAAATCTTATCGCACCCTTCATGAGTGACACTTTTATAAATACCCAATCATCAACCTCAAACTCCAACTCTCTTCTCTTCATATATGCATATGATTTATGTCGACTCTGAGAGGTCTTCCACCTCTCCCTAATTATTTGAACCTTCTCCATAGTCTCATGAACTGAATCTGGACCAATCAAAGCTGCCTCACCTACCTCAAACCAACCAATAGGAGATCTACACCTCCGCCCATAAAGTACCACATAAGGAGCCATCTTGATGCTAAAATGAAAGCACTTATTGTAGGCAAACTCGATAAGAGGTAATTGATCATCCTAGCTACCTTTGAAATCAATCACACAAGCTCTCAACATATCCTCAAAAGTCTGAATAGTAGGCTCTCCCTGTCCATCCGTCTGTGGGTGAAAACCTGTGCTAAGCTTAACCTGAGTACCAAGACCTCACTCAAATAACTTCCAAAATTGGGATGTAAACTAAGTACGCCTATCTGAAATGATAGACAATGGAACACCATGCAATTTGACTATCTCTCAAATGTAGAGTCTGGCATAATCATTCGCTGAATCCGTAGTCTTAACAGCCAAAAAGTGGGATGACTTAGTCATTCTATCGACAATCACCTAAATATAATCATGTTGCTTTCGAGTACGAAGAAAACCAATAATGAAATCCATATTGATCGCTTCCCACTTCCAAAGAGGAAGATCAATATCCTGAGTCATACCACCCAGTCGCTGATGCTTTACTTTCACTTGTTGACAGTTGGGACACATAGCCACAAAACATGCTATGTCCCTCTTCATGCCATTCCACCAATAGAATTCCCGTAGGTCATGGTACATCTTGGTGGCAATGGGGTGAATAGAATACCTGGAGATACAAGCCTCTGACAAAATCCGTTGTCTCAACCTATCTATGTCAGGAAAACACAATCGACCCTGATATCGAAGCACACCATTTCCCCCTTGGGAGAAAAGCTCTACCCTTTGCTGATGAACTGCACCCCTCAAAATAGGATCACTGTCTTGCTTTTCTTTCACTTCAACTACCAAGGAAGTTTCAAAACCATTTTGAACAATAACACCACCCTCTGTTGAATTCATAGGGCAAGATCCTAGTCGAGCAAGTCAATGAACATCCTTGGCAAATTATTTCTTTTCATCCTCAACCGAAGACACACTACCCATCAACAACCTACTAAGTGCATCCACCACGACATTGGCCTTACACTGATGGTAAAGCACACTCATATCATAATCCTTAAGAAGCTCAAGCCATCTCCTCTGATGAAGATTCAATTCCTTTTGAGTGAACACATACTGAAGACTCTTATGATCGGTGAACACATCCACATGAACTCTATACAAGTAATGTCTCCAAATATTCAAAGCAAAAACCACGAGTGCTAACTCAAGATCACGAGTAGGGAAGTTCTTCTCATGAATCTTAGGTTGTATCGAAGCATAAGCAATCACCTTACCACGCTGCATTAACCCACAACCTAAACCAATCCTAGAAGCATCACAATACATAACAAAGTCATCTAGGCCCTCGGGTAGAGCCAACACTAGGGTTGTGGTCAATCTAGTCTTCATTTCCTGAAAGTTCTTCTCACATATATCAGACCACTGAAATTTAACCTTCTTCAGTCAACCGAGTCAATGGGGCAGCAATGGAAGAAAACCCCTCCACAAATCTCCTATAGTAAACAGTCAAACCCAAAAATCTCAAAATATCAGACAGGGAAGTGGGTCTAGGCCAGTTCTTTACCAACTTAATCTTTTGATAATCAACTCGAATACCATCTCTAGTCAAAATATGACCCAGAAAAGCAACAATCTTCATCCAAAACTCACATTTGCTAAACTTAGCAAATAACTGTCGATCCTTGAGAGTTTGCAACATAACTTTCAAATGGTCTGCATGCTCCTCCTCACTCCGAGAATAGATAAGAATATCATTAATGAAAACAATCACAAACAAATCCAAATATTGTTTGAACACACAGTTCATCAAATTCAAAAATGCTACAAAAGCATTTGTTAATCCAAAATACATAACCACAAATTTATAATGACCATACAAAGTTCTGAAGGCCGTCTTTGGAATGTCATACTCTTTAACATGAAGCTTATGATAACCAGATCTAAGGTCGATTTTGGAGAAGAAACTGGCACCCTGAAGTTGATCGAACAAGTCATCAATCCTAGGAATGGGATACTTATTCTTGATTGTGACTTTGTTCAACTGACAGTAGTCGATACTCATTCTGAGAGAATAATTTTTCTTTTGCACGAATAAAATTGGAGCATACCATGGAGAGATGATGGGTCGAATAAAACCCTTATCAAGGAGGTCTTTCAACTGATCTTTCAATTCCTTAAGCTCCACGAGAGCCATTCTATAGGGAGGTATAGAGATAGGATGCGTATCTTGAAGACGATCTATATCAAAGTCAATCTCTTGCTCGAGAGGGACTCTGGGTAAATCTTTGGGAAACACTTCTAGAAACTCATTCACAACATGAACTTACTGGAGGGATGGGGTTTCAGACTCTGTGTCTATAACTCGAACTATATGATAAACATAACTCTTATAAATCATCTTCCTAGCATTAAGATAAGATATGAAATGACCCTTCGAGGATGGAGGACTACCTTGCCACTCTAGGACAGGTTCATTTGGGAACTTGAAACTGATGACTTGAGTACGATAATCAACTGAGGCATAACATGCATACAACCAATCCATACCAAGAATAACATAATCAGTCATCTCCAACTCTACTAGATCCGCTGAAGTGGCTCTATAAAGGACTGAGATAGGGAAATTTTGGTATATTTTTTTTGCTAAGATTAACTCACCAATAGGAGTAGAAACACAAAAGGGTTCTAAGAGATTATCAGGACTAATTTCAAACTTGCAAGCAACATAAGGAGTCACAAAAGATAATGTAACACTCCAGAAATTCTAAGCAAAGATCCAAACAGATCTTTATATATGGTTAGACCCACAACCGATGAATTTTCTATGAATACAAGTATTAAGATCAATTATTATGTTTTAAGGTGTATTAAATATGAATGAAAGTCATACAAAACTTCTAGCTCAAAGTTATGTTGAAAGTCTTTCTACCGATTAAGTTTTCATGTAAGTTCTAACTAGGGTAAACTTTATATGACCATTTCTCCTAGAATATAAAGAGTTTGGTGGACTAGTACCCAACAAATTAATGGTATTTAAATTATATTTCCAACACCACTGACCATTCATTAATCTAAATTTGGAGTAAAAGGTTATGGGAATTTCAGTGAAGCACTGTCAGCTGTCAAAATTCGACGGGCTGGCCGAAGGGCGTGGCAAATTCTGACGGGCGTCCCAGATGCCCGTGGTGACCACAAGGGCCTATGGTGGAAGGGAGTGGAAACCAACAAGTGAGATTATTTTATCCACGTGAAGACCACGGTTGGGTCCAAAGGCCCGTGGGAAGCCACATCCGGCGACTTTTCTACACTTTTTTCAGCATTTAAGTTGGGGGTGGTTTGGTCCTTTTCTTACCTCAAGTCTTTTCCCATATATTTTAAACACCCAAAGGGGGTTATTCCTTTGAACAACATCGATCAATCTCTAGAATCATTCTCTCAAAACTCTAAGGCATGACACCTCGGGTTTCAAGCAAGCAAGAGCATAGAAGCTCAAACAAGAAAGTCTCTCAAGGGTTTTCCCCCAGATTTCTTCTACAAGTTTTCATTCTCCAGTTCTAGTCCTAGAAATTCTTCAGTAATCAGGTATGTGGGTATTCAATGAGGATATTCTTTCACCCTCATGCCCAAAGATCAGTTTTTAGTTATCATTTCTATAAATTATAATTTTAGGGTTCATACCCAATTATGCATGTTTTTACAGAATTGAATTCCTTATGATACTATATATTTTCCGTACATGTTTAAGGAATATTTCATAAAGTTTTACATATATTTTCTTAAAATCCTTGGAATTTAGATAAAACAGATTTAGCCTGGATTTACAGTATATTCTGCATGAATTAGCTATCTTTTCAATAACTTGGCATGAAATTGTAGGGTTTTCACATGAAATAGCTTTTCTTTAGAATTCAGCCTAGTCTACTAGCACTCAGTGTTTAAGGATGAAATTAGCCTATTTTTAGTCTACAGGTTTTCTTTAAAACTTCTCATGATTTAGCAGGCTTCAGCTTACCTTCAGTATGTTTTACAAGAATATGTTTTTAAATATAGACTTTTAGATATGCCATCAATGATTAAGAATTTAGCAAGTTTCATGATTAGTATGACATCTAGATATGTCCACATGCTTTATGAATAGTTTTCAGTTATACATTCTTTCAGAAATAATCCAGATTAATAAGGTTCTGACATAGCATCCCAGAACTTTAGTTTTTAAATGAGCTATCAGTATTTAGTTTGGGAGTAGTATTTAGCACCGAGTTGGACTAGGGTTCAACGTACCCTCTAGTCCTAGAACTACATGCCATCGTAGGTTATTTAGTCCTTAGTTGGGCATCAGAACTAGTGATCATGCCAATCATGCCTCTATACCCTGGCAAAGTATATTGGATCCTTTCGATGGGGCGTATACATCAGACACCACATATAGCTCACGTGGTTTATGTGGGTTAACAGACTCTCCTACATAATTAGACTCAGTAGTTATGTACTAGGCCCTCAGTTCAGTTTTACAGCTTTTAAATTACCTTTTCTAGAATATCCTTACATTTTAGATTTTGTGAATATTATGTTTGGGCCTGAGTACTACATATTCAATTTATAGTTTTTAAATAGCTCATCAATATTTTCAGCATGCTTTGTTATCTCATAGTCTATGTAACTCACAATTTACAATTTAGAAATATTTTATACTCTTCAGTAAAAGAGCCCATGTTTTACAGCGTTGACTTATTCATTCTCAAATAGCCATACTTAGTCCAACTTTCAGTAATGTTTCTAGTATATACATGTTTTTCAGGATTTTAAAGTTAGTGCATTATCTAACATGCTCAGTACATTTAAAATATTGATCGCATACCTTTTTTTGTTGAATCCCATTATGATGTAGGTTTTAGTGCTAGCTCCCAGGATCATTGTCAGAGAGATCGCAACTTCCAGTCAGCAAGGAACGAGTTCTCCTTTTCTGGGAACTCCAGTTAGTTCATAGTTATAACAGTTATTTCAGTTGTTATACATTGATTAAGGATAGTTGGGGGTCAGGTCCTGGCTAACCATAGTCAGTGTTAGTAGAGGCTTCATAGACAGTCAGTCAGTCAGTTGTATTATTTTTTCAAATGAGTTGTATTTCAATTTATAAAACTTCAGTTTATTACAGTACTCTTCAAGAGCTCATAATATGTTTCAGCTTCTGCATAATATTCTTTAGTTTATCTATTTCTATTTAGTTGATCATGAATTATGCCAGCAGGAAGGGTTATTTTGGGATCGCTTGTGGTCTCAGGTCCCATGTTACATCTAGGGTGTAGGCTCGGGGTAGGACAAACTTGGTATCATAGCACAGAGTTCAAGTGTCCTAGGGTGTCTGTAAAGCCGTGTCTAGTAGAGTCTTGCTTATGGGTGTGTTGTGCACCACACTTATAATCAGGAGGCTACAAGGAATTTGGGAAATGTTTCGCTTCTTTCATACTCCAGATCGTGCAGTAAAGTTGTTCCTTCAAAAACCTATGCAGATTCATGCGTTAATCCAATTCCTCAAATCATGCCCCATCTTCGAGGTGGTGGAAATAGTAAAGTTCAGATCCCTATCAGTGAGGTGCTTTCATATGGAGCTATCAGAAGGTTAAGAGACTACACAAGGGATTAAGAGGAGCCCACTAGTGCGTAAAGTCTACCAATCCAAAAGCATGTATCCTTTTCATTTTGCATAGATTGAGCCTGTAGTAGAATGTGCTCTCAGACCCTCTTCCAAAAACATTACTATGAATAGCGCCTTAGCGAAAAAGTATGGTTCCCTAAGTGTTTGGGTTCATACAGTCACTCAAGAGTTAGTGTGAATCGAGGTGTTATGACCCATAAGTAGAGAAATGACCCCAGAGTTAGGTGTATAAGTTTAGAAGTATAATAGCTATAAGATGAGGGTGGCGATGCTAGTCTTATGGAATTTACCTAGTAGGGTTGACATAATATGTGCAGATATTTAAGTTGATTAACTTGCCATATAGTGTGGTGGTGCAGGTATGATGTATACCTGACCCCTAGATGAACCAGAAAATCTTGACTAAGTCATGAGGTAAAGAAGAGACTTAAACATTAGAAAGGTAGATGTGTACCCAGAGAAGTATGTTGTTGCATGATACTCATAGATCTTATGGTACTATGTGTGACTAGTTTAGAAATTCTCAGATTGTTGATTTTGGAGGAGGCCTTGTGTATATTATATGGTGTTCTTAAGAAATAAATTTAGGGGAGTATAGATATACGATGTTGAGACCCTTAGTATGATTTTAATTCAGTTGTTTTGGGTGAATATAGTAACACCCAGGATCTCAGACAAGCATTTAAAACCCATAAACTCAGGAAAACTCAGAAATTCATCTGTAGTGTCATCCCCCATGGGCTTACCCACAGGCATCGGAGGTTTTATGGCCCATCAGGGTTACCGTGGGAAGATCCCACTTGCTCTGTTCAACCAACTTCAGCCCGATGGAAGGCCCCACGGGCATAGGAGGTCTGACAGGCCATAGGACAAGTCATGGGAAATCGCCAGTGACCCCCTTAGACCTCCTCTGCCACGACGAGGGAGCCATCGTGGGGACTGTCTAGTGTACCAGACTAGCTTGGTCCTTTCCGATGCCCGGATCAGAAGGGCAGTCATAGGTTCGATGCCCGTCGAGTAGCCCATTCAGTGAAGGAAATATCTTCAATTTTCTTTTAAGTCAGGGGAATTCTAGTATCCTACCTACTCCTTTAATACCTACATCCCAAAATTAGACGGGTGACTTTTGAACTAAGGGGGAGATGATGGAATGAGGAACCAAGCCAAATCTTGCAACTCAACTATTATAGAATTCTAGAAGGATCTATGATGGGATATCAATCAATTCTTATTCTAGCAGATTTTCTAGCACTTCGGCTAAGATGACACTATACTCAAACATATTTGTGCCATATTCAAGACTAAGTTCATTTTTCTATAAAGATTCATGTCCTTCTCAGCTCCCAAAACAAATAGAAATTGCTTCAGACATGAATTTTGGTCTTACTTTATGATTCCATGAATTTCAGCTTTATGTCAAGGGATTGATTAGATATAATCTCATCTCTCACAGTATGTTCAGTTATATGCCCTCAGTCCTTAAGTTATGCCTTAATGGTTAATAGCACCAGGCTATAGCATGTAGATGCTCAGATCAGATCCTTTGAACGACTCGTGCTTATGATTTTCTTGCTCAAAGCTTTATGTACTTACACCCAAACTAGTGATGGGTGGTTATAACATGTATGCTCAGAATAATCCTCTATTCAAGCCTTATGTGCTCAGTATGTGAAGTACTCATGCCCTTTGCACTTATGTACCTAAGTATCATCTTAAGTGACTAAGTCTCTCTATGTATGAGTCAAAATTCAGCAGTACCCCGTATCCTTGTTAATGATGCTCAGCTCAGATTCAATGTTCATAGCAAAGAGTAGGCCTCCAGTTGCAGGTCAGGTATCAGACTAGCATTACCACGATAGGAGTAGCAGTTTGTGCCTCCGAGTTAGGTTTGAACATAGTGAAACCAAGTAGTTAGGCTCAGACCTCAGTAATTATATGTTCTAGTTATACACTTATGGTTCTTGCTCACCCGCCTCTTCATGATTTTGCGAGAGTCCTCATAACAGAACAGTTAAGACCTCCATATATCCATTTCCTAAGACCAGGAGGCCTTCCATTCAGCTTAATCCACACTAGTAAGTTCAGTTTTGAAGAGAATAGTTTTCTTGTATAGTTAATCCTCTCAGTTTTATGTTCCTTTCAGTTACTATGATTTCTAAGAATGCATTCATTCCTTGTGAGTTTCAGCTAAGTCCCTAACCTCAATGCAGACCAGTTATCATGTTGGATATTTAGTTTCATGTCCTATTAGTGTTCTTATGCTCTCAGTATGTATACATGCCTCACAAACCCAACTCAACTCATATTTCAGTCAAAAATAATTTACCATGTCAGTACTCCAGCTATTAGAACTCAGTCGGTGGGATTTTATCCCTTTCCCCATAACTTTAGCCTAGTTAGTCTTCATTCGATGATGAATAATCCAAAGGGAGAGATTGTAACACCCCAGAAATTCTAAGCTAAAATCCAAACAGTTCTTTATATGTGGTTAGACCCACAATCGATGAATTTTCTATGAATACTAATATTAAGATCAATTCTTAAGTTTGGAGGTGTATTAGATATGAATTAAAGTCATAAAGAACCTCTAGCTCAAAGTTAAGTTGAAAGCCTTTCTACCGATTAAGTTTTCATGTAAGTTCTAACTAGGGTCCACTTCAGATGGCTATTTATCCTAGAATATAAAGAGTTAAGCGGCCTAGTACCCATCAAATTAAAGGTATTTCAATTATATTTCCAACTCCCCCAACCGTTCGTTAATCCAAATCCTGAGTAAAATTTATGGGCATTTTAGTCAAGCACTGTCAGCTATCAAAATCCAATGGGCTGGCAGGACGGGAGTGGAAAATTCTGACGGGCATCCCATACACCCGTGGTGACCACCATGGCTCATGGTGGCAGGGCGTGGAAACCAACCAGTGAGCCTGTTTGACCCCCGTGAAGCCTATGGTTGGGTCCGACGGCCCTTTGGGGCCATGATAGCTCATGGGAAGCCCCGTCTGATGACTTTCCTACACTTTTTCCAGCATTTAAGTTGGAGGTAGTTTGACCCTTTCCTTACATCAGGTCTTTCCCCACGTCTTTTAAACATCCAAAGGGGGTTATTCCTCAGAAGAACATCGATCAATCCCTATAATCATTCTCTCAACACTCTAAGGTAAGACACCTAGGGATTCAAGCAAGCAAGAGCATATAAGCTCAAGCAAGAAGGTCTCTCAAGGGTTTTCCCCCTGATTTCTTCTCCAAGTTTTAATTCTCCAGTTCCAGTCCTAGAAATTCTTCAGTAATCAGGTATGTGGGTATTCAATAAGGATCTTCTCTCACCCCCATGTCCAAAGATCAATTTTTAGTTATGATTTCAATAAATTATTATTCTAGGGTTCATACCTAATTATGGATATTTTTACGGAATTGAATTCCTTATGATACTATATATTTCCCGTACATGTTTAAGGAATACTCATAATGTTTTACAAATATTTTCATAAAATCCTTGGAATTTAGATGAAATAGACTTAGCCTGGATTTACAGTATCTTCTGCATGAATTAGCTTTCTTTTCAAGAACTTGGCATGAAATTGTAGGGTTTCAATTTTCATATGAAATAGCTTTTCTTCATAATTCAGCCTAGTCTACTAGCACTCAGTTTTTAAGCATGAAATTAGCCAGTTTTCATTCTGCAGGTTTTCTTTAAAACTTCTCATAATTTAGCAGGCTTCAGCTTACCTTCAGTATGTTTTACAAAAACATGTTTTTAAATAAAGACTTTCAGATATGCCATCAATGATTAAGAATTTAGTAAGTTTCATGATTAGTATTACATATAGATATGCCCATATGCTTTATGAATAGTTTTTAGTTATACAGCCTTTTAGAAATAATCCAAATTAATTAGGTTCTTACACAACATTTCAGAACTTCAGTTTTTAAATGAGCTATTAGTATTCAGTTTGGGAGTAGTATTTAGCATCGAGTTGGACTAGGGTTCAGCGTACCCTTAAGTACAAGAACTACGTTCCAGCAAGAAGGGTTATCTTGGGATCACTTGTGGTCTCAAGTCCCATATTACGTCTAGGGTATAGGCTCGGGGCGTGATAGACAAGAAGGCATAGGGGTCCAATAAAGCATACACATAGAGAGAGAAGACTTTTAACATACCAGTAACAACGTCTGGTAATCTCTCCTGGTCCGGACGAGAGGACATGGCATAAAGGTGGTTCTGGCGCTGACCACCAGAACTAGAAGCAGTTCCCTGCTGGCCATTCGACCTCCTTGGGATACTTGGGAAGACTGAGTCTTGATACCTCCCTGTCCCTTCTTAGCTGAACGGCAATCCTTAATCTTGTGTCCAACTTGATCACACACAAAGCATCCACCTGAACTAGCTAAACACTCACCAGGATAAATTTTACCATACTTGTTGCAAGAAGGGTAAGGAATCCCCATTACAATACTCCCCTACAAATAGGAACCAAATCCTCTACCAGTCTGATCATAACGAGGCCTGGGGCCTGGGTAGGAGCACTAGCTAAAGAATGATCAAATCCTGATGATTTATTTTGAAACAAAGAGCGATGTCCGCCTTCAGACCTATGATGGCCAAAACCTGAACTCTCTGATCTAACCCTCTTGTTCTCCCTTGCCATCTCCCTCAACTTGTCTCCCTCGATCTGTTGGGCATGAGTCATAAGTCGAGAAATATCCATGTCGCCCAAAAGCGTCGAGGACCTACACTTCTTCTTTACCAAATATGATACTCCATAAACATACTTACTCATCTCATCCCACGGGACAACCACCATAGAAAGAACATACCTAGAAAGTTGGGTGAACTTCAACCCGTACTCTTGAACCGTCATAGAACCTTGCCTCAAATTCATGAACTCTTCGGCCTTAGCTTGCCTCAACTCCCTCGGGAAGTACCGGTCAAGAAAAGCCTTCTTAAAACACTCCCACATCATAGGGACCACATCTCTATCCCTAGTATCTTTCCATTGAGTGAACTCAATATGAGCCACGTCCTTGAGTTGATAGGATTCTAGCTGAATGCCATTGATGCCAACCACTTTCATTACACCAAAGATCTTCTTTACCTCATCCAAGAAATTTTGCGGATCCTTACAAACTTTTGAACCCCAGAACTCAGGTGGGTTCATGCGAATGAAGTCTCAGACTCAGGCTGCTACTCCACCTTGAGGGTGGACGGGGATAGGAGCCTGCTGATTCGCCTGAGTGGCCATAGTCTAGGCTAGCATATGAATAGCATTTCTTAACTCTACATTTGTGACCTCAAGGTCTGGAATCAGAGGGTAAATATTTTGAGCGGCTCTACGAGGCATAACACAGCTAAGAGGCATAATCTCAAATACATAAAGAATAGATTAGAGGGTTAATAGAGTTAAACTCTATCGCACGGTATTAATCAAGAAAGAAGTGATGTTTTTCATAAGACACCTCATAGCTTTTCTCTTGTAAGTGTGGCGCGCTTCACATACATGAAAGATACTACTCGATACGGCTTTCAGACACCATAGGAATCTTAAACATGAGGCTCTGATACCAAGTTTGTCATGCCCCGAGGCTACCCCCTAGACGCAACATGGGACCTGGGACTACAAATGCCCCAAATTAACCCGTGGTCATACTATAACTCAGATAATCATAAGAAAACATAGCAGAAGCATAAATAGAAAACTAGGCAACCCAATCCATAAATGATAAAGTCAAGATAAAACATAATCCGAATGAGGGTCTGGAATACTGTCTATGTCTGAAAAGCCTCTACATGCGACAAAAGGAGTTGTTGGGACAAGACCCTTGATAACTCTAAGTACTGAAAGGATGATAAATAACTAAACTCCAGAAACGGTCCTCGGAAGATGAGGACTCACCAACAACTAGCTGGATGGCCTGAAATCTCTAGCCACGAGTCTGATGAGGAAAACCTGAACCTGCATCATCAAGAGGATGCAATGCAAGATATGCGTCAGTACTATAGGATGCACTGAATATGTGAGATATGCATAAACATGGTAAAACCACACTTGAGACATAATTAAAAAGTGAGTTCATGCACAAAAGAGGTATCATAAGTAAATATCAAAAGCTGAACTTAAAGCGTGAAATATAATAGCTTAATACTTAAAAACCTTCATACGGGAGTTTCTCTTAACCGAAATAAACCATGATGACCTATATGGAGTCTAGTGTCATACACCCACACTGAATTTTTTTTCCTAACCGGCCAATGTTAGAACCTTACCATACAAGGATCTTGTCATAAGCCACAGAGGATACCTACGGTGGCACGTAATTCTGGGACTAAGGGTACTCTCAACCTGTCCAACTCGGTGCGAAATACTACTCCCAAAGCATATACATATAGCTCACATATACTTATGACATATCTAATGCAAAATCTATTTGAAGAGCATAAGGGTATATCTAATACCATGCAATTCACATAGCTTAGGCACACATATCTAGATGTTGAACCTTTCATAAAATATAGGGACATATCTAATGTCATTCAATTCATACTTTAAAATCCTTATAACTTAGCATAGCCATAATTCAAAACATAATTTTCTTTCTAAATTCATAACTTGAAGAATTAGGCATGCACTTTCATAAATACATAAGTACATGATATCTAAACATGCCAATTTTCACTTGAAATCATGCAATTCAATGGAATCATGCTAGAAATCATCTTTAATGCATTGGCTTTCGAAATCAATTAAGGAACTTCAAATAAATAATATATAAGTAATGAGAAACCATGAATTGATGCTTAAAACTGAACCCATAAGTTTTTTCCAAATTGGGTAAGAACCCTAATTTCACAAATCCATAAATCAAAGTAAAAATCATGGGTTTTGGACATAAGGGTTAAAGGAACCCCTTATTTAATACCCACATACCTTATTAAAGCTTGCTTGATCTAAGATTAAAAGAAATGGAGGCTTGAACTTGGAGCTTAAAGGAGTTATTTTCCTCTTTTGGTGGATCAATGAGGAATAATGAAAGACTTAGGCTAATAAGAGTTGAAACCCTACTAAAAATGTCTAAAACAACCTCACTTAAGAGTTAAAAGGGTGTGTATTTATAGAAAAAGCCTTGGGATTTAATTAGAGAAAAGCTGATTAAAACCTCAGCTTCAGGTTCCACGGGTCCTTTCCACGGACCGTAGAAGGAACCATGGTTCATGGATTGGAGTCATGGTTCCTGAGCCCAAAATTCAAGTTGCGGATCAGATTCTATGGTTTAACAGGACAACTCGTGGAAACTTTCATGAGTCATAGAACCCTATCATGGTTTTTGGGGAATTGACTTCCCTCAGTCTCAGTTCCACGGGTGGTTTCCCTGACCCGTGAAACTAATCACGACCCATAGACTCCCCTCGTGGTTCTCAGACAAGAGGTGGGAGCTGCATAAGGATTTCCAAGAGTCCATTTCATGGCTCGTGGTTTGGGCTTGTTATCCCTGGAAAGTCAGATTTTTTAGGGATTCTAAGTTTAAAAGATTAATCTAATTTTGGGGTGTGACAAAGGCCTCCTAGGACACCACATCAATTTTAATCAAGGAGGCGTCGTTGTCAGACTTAGCATCTCAGGGAGATTTTGCACTCATTCTTAATCTTTAATTTTTTGGGGGCTAAATTATTCATTATTAGGGATCTTGCTTATGGATTAATAGATGATTTGTTGTGCTTCAACTGTGCCCTTGTTTTGCTTGATGCTTTGTTTTGATGATTTTGTGATATCGCCGGGTTGGTTCTACATGATTCTATTATTTCACTGCATGTGCTTTACAAACGCACTTAGTGCCCTCGCCAAGGCTTGTTTTCAATTGAGTCATGAGTGCTTAAGTCTTTAATCACCTTGTTAATAGTAGATTAGTTAATAAACTCCAAGAGTTTTCTTCCTACCACGGTTTATTCCCAAGGAGCAAATTTGTTTCTTTTATTCCTTTTCTTTTTATTTTGGTTTTCTTTTGTTTATTTTTGTGTCGAATCGTGGTGGTGTTTCCTTATGATATATTGAGAGGAGACTTTCTTATGGTAAAATGCCAAGTCTTAGTTTTAATTTGAGTCCTTGCTTTGCTTGTCTCGAAATAGGCCCACTAAAAAAATTTCTTGGCAAGAGGATTTTGAAAATTGATGGAAAATAGGAAAATGATTTTCAGTAAAGCATTCTCTTGTCATGACTTGCACACTCCCTATTTGGCTTGATCGATTCTTAAACAAGTGTATAAAGAACTTAGAATAGCTTGTCAAAAGTCATTTGTCCCAATTAATTTTGAGACTCATTGTGATTTTCTTGTATTATGATGCCTTGTGTGGTAAGGAGATACCTAGTTGTTGTGTGCATGTGCCATCTAGAAATTGCCTCAAATGTGATTCAAGGCGACATCCTAGATGTCATCGAGCTTGAAAGATGACCTTAGCCCCCTTTTGAATAGTCACTTAACCCAAATTAACTTCCCTTTACATTAATCCTAGTAAACCCTTTTGATCTTGTGACCTTTCTTTGGCACCCTATTGATACCGTGACCCTTTTTGGAATGTAAAGTTTTGCACCCATCCTCCCTAATATCTTGAAAGTGAAACATAGGCTAAAAGTCTATGTTTTGGGAGGAATTGAAATGATAATATAGGAAAATGCCTAAGTTTGGGGGTGTATGTACTATGATGGAGAAGAAAATGAGTTATGCTTTAATGTAAGGTAGCACCATATGCTTGAGTTGAAAATTGTTTCAAATGATCCAATTAAATGAACAAAATGGAAAGAAAATAAGGAATTGGTGCTACCAAGTAAAGGTGAAAAAGGAAGTTTAATGATCTAGTTGAAGGGGAACTTTGGGATTATGTGAGGGAGAAACAAAGTGAGGTAATTGTTCAAAAATGTGAGCGGTATTTTGAAATGATCACAAGGAGCATTAGGGAGGTTTAGTCACTTAAGCAGAATGCAATTCTCACCTTAACCCTAGCCAACATCGTAACACACAAATCCTTAGTGATTCCAAGATCGATAACTCTAGATTAGTGGTGAATTACATGAAGGGCAAGCCTATGGTTCGACATGTGTACACTTGAACTTCTTTGAGAGAGTGAGAGTCTTTTAGTTCTCTTCTAATCCCTTTGTCTTGTGAAATGCATGATTTGTGAGTGGTATTCTCTCTTGTGGTGAGTGGCATCACACACTTGAAAGGAATAATAAAGTTTCTATTTCAATTGAGAGGAATGAATGAGACTAGTTGTCTGGCGAATCTCGAGGAAAACCTTGATAGTCCATGCCAATGAATTGAGAAGCTTGATCTTGTTTTGAATGGCCAATTCCCCTTATTTTGAACGAGAAATGAAGTCCTTTTGATGAATAATATGAAATGATCAATTGCCTTGAGAATGTGGTGGTCCAAATTAAGATAAGCATTGTAGTAGAGTCTTTTTATTTGAGCCTTTTGGTTTGTTATTTTTCTTAGTTTTTAGAGTTAAGAGTAATCTTGTGTGCAACCTATGTGTTTTAGAGCTTAATTCATTCCTTATTTTGTGAGTATCTTGCTTGAGGACAAGCAATAGTCAAGTTTGGGAGTTTGATAAGTTGGTAATCTACCAACTTATTGAGCCTTTATTCATGAATTATTGTGATGTTTTAATAAAATTTAGAGGTACTTATTGCCATTATTGATGCAAATGCAGGTACTCATGGTCACAAGTAAAAAACAAGGATATGGACCCAAAAGAGCTTAAAGGGAGTTGAAGTGAACGGGATCAAGCGAGAAGAAGAATCTGCCGAGAGGTGCGACCGCCATGCGACACGCACAACTGCTGGTACGGCTCATCATAACCATTCTTTGTGGGATCGACCCGAACTCCTATCGGGAATATAAATTTTGTTTTGATCTGACGATCTCTATCACCTCCTATGGGAGAGTTTGATTGAGCGTTATCAATTCGCAGAGTGAAACTATTAGGTCAATCCATCAAACAATCATAAGACAACAAAATAGGATTGCAACAAGTTCCCATAGTTTATCAATTATCACTACAAATAATTAAGGATTCATCCTAGAAGTTGATAAGTTCACAATCTAGTTCTCTCATCGACTAGAATCCTACAATTATATTACGCATAACAATCTAACCCCCAAAATCATTACATCCTAAATCATCACATTACACGAGAATTAGCAAACACTACATAACTATCCACATATTTTAGGTCATCAACTAAATCAAACAATTATAATCTAGGCTCCATGCACGAAAGCCTAATCATATTATCTCTATCAATCTCTATATAAAATTCAAGCTTACTAATCAAAGTCTTTACTACTACTTAAATCATAGCCTACCTCAATACTAAGCTCCTACTTAGATGCGTGCAACTTGCTTGTTGTTCTCATTCCTGGAAATTTGGAGGGAGAATCACCACGAGGAGGGGGAGAATCTCATTCTTTTTTGACAACTTTTCCTCTCTTTCCTTGCTTTTATAGGGTTAAACTGGTGCTGGGAAATTTTTAGGAGAATACCTCCTTTTTGGGAAAAGAAATTGGAGGTTTAAATCCTTTAAAATAGAGTTCTGCCTCGTGACCCTGGTTGCGATGAGGCCTTCTTTATCGCGATGGGACCCCTCTTATCATAATGAGTCATCATGATGAAACTTGGCCTGCTGCGATGAGCCTTGCTGGCAGTTCACTTTTATCACGTTTTAAGCTCACGCTTTATTTAAAAACCACTAAAATAAATTTCACAAAATGTCATAACATCAAAATTATTGACTCGTTCATTTTTATCTCAAAATTTTAATAATGTCAGGCTAGGTTGCTACAGTAGATACCAATTTACCTACCGTTCATCCCCAAATAGACTCAAAAGGCGTATGGCATGAGTTCATTAACAACCATCTCATACTAAGTCGTTACTCCTACCAAAATACTTTCACCAATCGTCTCTCCATTGAGACCTAACGGAACAACCAGGTAGACCAGACACTGGATAGATGCTGAACTTTTTTGCATCCTTTTATTGCTAAATAAGGGGAAGGATTTTGTTTAGAGATTTAAGATTAAAATCCTAAGGCCGAAGATATGGAAAAGGACCTGGTACTCAATTTAACTAAAAAGGATCACGGACCCACACTAGCTCATCACTGTGAGACAAATCTCCCTATGTCGAGTTATCTCATTGCATTGAGCGAACTATCAATGTGATGTACTATCGTGATAAGATGCATTTCATTGCAATGAATGGTGAAGCAGTTTTTTAGGGGAAGGGAGAAGGTTATTTCTCCTACTTTTCAAAAATTACTCTTCACCCACAAGAAAATCCTCTCAACTCAATACTCTCTTCATCGGTTTTTTAAGGTAAATGCTCTTCCCATGACTTCTTGTTGTGATTATTACATCTAGATTATATAGATTTTGTGCCTATGTTGACTGATTTGTATAGAAGGTGGGGCTTAGAGTATGGGGTAGTTCCTTGCCCTTGTAGGTTCAAATTATAAAGCTTTCTTACAAGATTTACATTGTTATAACATTTACAGTGCTCTTCACGTAGTTCCCACAAAGTTCATGGTGTCCAAGACTCGATAATTGTGTAGAATGGTAGAAATGTTTTTCTTAAAATGGTTTCAATGTTTGGGGCTTGCTTTTTGAGGCTTAAATAACCATGAGAACAACAAATAAGTATTGATTACTAGCGGTTATGCTTTGATCTGTCAGAAAATTAGATAAAACGGAACACATTTTTAAAAAAATGCCATTTTTGGGGTTTTAGTTGGTTGGGGACAATGACTTCATCATGATGAACATGTCTTGTCATGTTGACTCATCATGACAAGGCAGTCTCGTAACAATGCATGCAATAAGGTGACGCTCATCATGATGAGGCACCTAAAAACAGTAAGTTGTACAGGCTAGAAATCTTTTCCCAATAGGCTCCCTTTTGGCATCCTAGCTTCCATAATAAATCATTGCTATATAATTTAAGCATGTTGAGTAACAACATTGTTATTCCCTTTCATAGAGATTAAATATGGACGGAGAAGAATAAGTGGATTACAAAATATTTGCAAACAAGCCGAGCCGCCAGCAATATTTGGATCAGAGGACCCAAGGATTTATTCGGGAGAGAAGCCTTGCGGGTTTTGGTCTAGGGAGAGAGCCTGGAAGGCTAGAGATTGAGGAGGAAATATTGGAGGTCTATCATTGTCACGACCCAATTTCTCATGTCATGATGGCACCTACAACCCCCCTCTGTAGGCGAACCAATTCTCATAGACCGGAATGGTTAGTAATAGACTACTCCCTAAGCAAGCACATAGAAGAAGCATAACAAATGAAAGCAAGGTATAGAAGTAGAGAAATAGGGCAATCGGAATATATATATATATAAGAGAAAACTAAACCATCCCAAGATTTTGTATCACAGTATAAGAGCCGCTACTAAATATACAAAGTACAAAAGGGTACAAAATAGAATATACAACTATCTTTGAATAACAAAAAGAGTACATGGTACAAAAGAAGAGATAAGAGTCAAGTCACAGTCGCTAGGAGATCACGCTATGTATCGGATGTCTGGGAGCACTGCACGAGTCTACACGTAATCAATGGCGATAGCTCACACTAGGATCTGCACCAGAAGATACATAAGTGTAGTATGAGCACCAATTGCAAACCAACGGGTACCTAGTAGGCATCATAGGCCGACTGAGCCCATATAAGATATAAATACAATATAAAGTAGATAGGAAGAGAGTAGTCACATAAACAAATAGGGAAAGCACACAGAAACTAGCACATATAAGAGACAAAGAGAATACAAACATACCATGCTAGCTGCAGAAGAAATATATATCATAGAACATAGGTGAAAGGTTAGACAATGCACCTGGATCCTCGCAATAATAAATATATACAGAGAGTTTAAGAAAAATGATGGTGTACCAGTAACCTCAATAAACAGGGAAGGATGGAAAAGCAATTAAATATAATCATGCTTGAAATACAACTCACAAAGTACAGATAACTGAACAATAACCCATAAGTAACCATAATATGAATAAGTTCTATGACAGAAGCAAGTAAACTAATCTACCTACAGTCCCAACGGGTGACCATACACCCAAGGAACACACACAAATGAAAATAAACCATCCGACATCCTATATTATCGGAGTGCACACTCAACAAACATCAAAAAAGGGTAGAGGTGAACACAAAACTAATGCTATGATGTGATATGATGAAATCAGGTGGTATCCTATGCACTTCCTCCCGCGCTCATAGGCCCAGAAGGTATGACCCATCGAATGAATTCCCCGTATACCTCTACGACCCTGTATACCCCTCCTCCGGTATGTTAGGCCCCTAGCCCCTAGTACAGATTGTCAAGGTCAATAGAGGTCTCCACGATCATATACAACTCTCAATATCTCAATAATCGTACCCAGAATCTATCCGAGACTAAAATCCGTAGAGATGTCATGTCTAGCGCTCCGGCCCAACAAGGCCTAGTATCATATCAAAATTAGTAGTAAATCAAATTTAGTAATCCGTCCTAGTTGAGTCTCAAATCAGTGAGAAAATCATCTTAAAATGTTTTTTACTCCAAGAAGATCCATAAAAACCAGTTAAAATCCTCTCTTAGTCATTTATATGAAAAACAAGCCCTCGGGGCCATTCAAAGTTAGAAAACTGGTGATAACTTACCCCGAAGCAATAGTAGTAGTAAAATCAAATGCAGAAAACCCTTTTTCATGATAATTATGATATGATCGCAAACAATCAATAGCCCAACGACTCACAATCAACCTATCGGCCCTGCATATGCTCAATCCGCTCTACAACATAGATAACTAGTTCCATAATCACAAATCAATGTACAGGACTCATGGATATCCCCAAATATCCCACCCTCCATGATCCAATGGCATAAATAAAGGCCACATAGGGGCCAGAAGGGTAATACCATAAAATGAGAGTGAATACTAAAATGAACATATGAAATGAAATAGACAGAAAGAAAGTGGACAAGGTCTGGGTTGAAAATCTAGTAATCCCAACCCAAAGATGCTAAATTGTACAATTATAGCCTATATATGCAAAGTCTAAGGTAGGGAAGTCGTAACCTACTTGGCGTCCGATGAATAGTTGTAGGGAAGCCAAAGCCCGACCCTGAACTGCTCTGAGAAGCCCTGAATATCTAACACACTATCAAGAACGTAATATATGTGCTAAAACAAAGCTAATGGTACCCATATTCCTAAAAGATTAGCAGGGTCAAAATTTGGGTCAAAAGCAAACCTGTGGGCCCCGCAACCCAAAACTGGACACAAAAATACTACAAATGCTCCCAACACTACCAGGACTAAATGATCAAATGTTGAGCAGAAATTGATCACCAAAAGGGCTCAAAATAGCCCATAGAACCTCAAAACCAAAGAGGGAATCAATGGAGAAATAACGGGCTTAAACAAGAAAAACTTACCACTTAGAAGTTGAGAAATGATCATGGATCAGAATTTGTCCACCACAAAGCCTTGGAATGAATCAGAATAGAATTTGGAGCATTGGAGCTCAATATCTATGGAGGAAAATTATTTGGGAAGTGTTTGGAATGAAATAAAGAAGAAGGCATCTTATAAGTTGCCAACCGTCTAGGTGCAGGCGCGCCATCACCACAGCGGGCGACGAGGGTAAGTGCACCCTTTACAAAAGCTGCTAGGCACTACAGACGTGACACCCAGGAACATGCACGATAGTGCAAGTGAGGCCAAGGAACCTGCCGCTGTACCATACTTGAAGCAACCACAACCAGCTGTAACACAACGCAAAAATATCTCGGATGGACCCTCGAGAATGCATTTGGGGTCCCACAAATGCAAACAAATTATGTTACCCAACTAAAAATAACATTCAGTACTCAATGGTATTGACAAAACTCCCAACGGAGATCAATTTAATAAAAAGTGGGCCCCACGCCCAAAACTAACTTTAGGCCAATTTTAACCAAAATGGAACCTAAAGGCCAAACATGAGTCCAGAAGCCTCGGGACCCAAGCCAAAGGTCCCTCTAGCCTAAAGTCAATATTCCTGAGCTAACTGCACTGGCAAAATTTCCATCCAAGGCCGTCTTCTTTGAATTTTTACCAAAGTCAAAGTTCCAAGTTTAACTTGCCAGAAAACATAGAAAGCAAGGTAAAACTAAACCAAAAGTTCCCAGACCCAGGACAAGGGTCCAACTAGACCAAAATATATGCTCCGGAGTTAATGAAATTGTTAGAATTCAATTCTGAGCATATTTACCAAGAATGTTGACCAAAGTCAATGATTTTCTAAGTTAAAACTCTAACATAGGGAAATGGTCATAACGACTAAATGAATATCTACGACACCAAACCACCAGTCCCAGAAAGCCATAAATGGCTTGGGGCTACTACAATAATGCTTTGATAGTACAAAGAAAGAAAAAATGCAGGAATGACCGAAAGGGTCATTACAATCGTCGAGAAAGGAAATTCAGGTGGTTTACACTAGTGCTGAAATCTAAGTAAGTAAATGAAAATTGGGTTCAAGTGTTTTGTTCCCCTATCTCCACTATTAACTGGATCTCCTCGAACCCCCTAGTCTATGTTCGGGGTAAGAACATTGGGATCTTTGCTGCGTAAATCAATAAGGCTTTGAGGTTGCCAAATCCACCTAAGACTAAATACCTGGCACGAAGGGCTGCTAAGGATAGGACATGGTTGGTAAGGACATTAATTCTAGAAGAGCACAAGGACTTGATTACTTAGGCTGGTCAACACACAGAGTTGACTAAATTCCACTTTACTCCAGACGCATGAAGGTGGCTACAATTGGTGGACATGAGGGTCTATCCTTCTAGTATACTTCAGATATGAACTACCCCTAAGCTCTCATGGTGGCTTGTTTGATGGAGAGTGCTAGTAAATGTGGGTGTAAGAATTATGGAGGAGTGGAAATACTTCATGACACTTTATATGAGAGACCTCTTTTTCCCTTGACTTATCTCTACTCGTAGTAAGTGGGTGAATGTGCCCATAGAGCCTACTGACTACATTACTGACATTAATAAGTCCTTTGATCTTTTGAGAGTAAAGTTTCTTCCACCCATAGCAAGAAGAAGAGAATGAATGAGTCTGAGGAAGGGAGCAATAGTGGCTAGTGTGATGAGGGAGCAGGGGCTAGTTCAGCACTAGGTAGGGTAACCTTAAAGTCTCTTAGGGAAGATGTAGCAGTGATGAAGACCATACTGGAGGGTTTGTCATTAGTTCCATTAGAGACAGTGCCTCCTTTGGCCTCCAGACCATCAAATTAGCATGTACCTCCGTCCCTTTTTCCTCCTTTGAGTCTCTGGCACAGGCCCATATAGACCTTTTGGAAGATTTAGATGCATAGAAGAAGAACTATCACTCTCGAGATAAGATGATGGTGTGGATAAGGAAGGGAATCAAGTCCCTCACCCTGAACAAGAAGATTACCAAGGTGACCGAAGAGGATGCCCAAGAGTTCTCCTTCCTCAGCAGGTTGGATGAGGAGGAGTCTGATGGCTCGAGTGATGAGATTTGATGGAGCGGCCCGATCATTTACTACCCCTCATCCTCTTCTTTTACTGCTTTTATTTGCCCATGGAGGGTCCCTATTAGACAATCTTTTATCTTTTTTGCACTTTTTGAATGATCTTTATTTCTGTCATTTTAGATTTATGGTGTCATTCGTTGCACCATTGTAACACTCCAGAATTCGATCCAGTTAAAAAGCTCAGAATCTAGGACTTTAGGAAGTTGCATGGCCACCACGGGCAGCCACCACGGGCTTCGTTATCGCGATGGGCCATGGGGCACGTCGTGGAAACTATCCAACGGCCACCAAGAAAATCCCCTCTATCCGATGGGCGGTTACGATGTGCGTCATCGGAGTGGCGGCCCGTGGGAACCTACCATCGAAATCCTCCAGCAGCCTTGTCCCTACTCCCCGGTGCCTCGATGGGATATGCCACGGGCATCGTGGCTACGACGAACCATGGGGCCATGTCGTAAGAACCCTCCAGGAAACCCCCCAATCCCATCGTTGGCTCGACGCCCGTCGGGTAGATTGTGAGGCAACCCAGTTTCCTAAAATTTCTTATTTAAGTCCTAGGGGTATTTTAGTCATTACCCACCCTTCTAACTCCTTAATGATATTGTTTAGACTATTTCAAGTAGGGTTTTCACCCTTATTAGCCCAAGTTCCTCCTAAGATCTTCATTCTTCTCTCAAAAAGGGAAATCTCCCCTCCAAGCTTCAAGTTTCAAGCTCCAAGTTTAAGCCTCCTACGTATTTTCAATTCAAGTGGGTTATCTCCAATCAAGGTATGTGGGTAATCAACAATGGATTCCTGTCACCCTTGTGCCTAAAACCCCTAATTCAAATTTTGATTTCATGAACTTTCAAATTAGGGTTCTTATCCAATTCTTATGGGTTTTGCCAAATATGATCTCCTCATGATTTGATTATGGAATTACTATTAAAATGCATGATTATGCATGGGTTTTACATGATAACTCTTATTTCATGAATTGAAGTTTAACCATGGAAATTTCTACATGCATGGAATTGATTTAAGCAAATTAGGTTTGATAGTATGTTTTTCATGGATTTTCAAGCATGTGTATGACTAGTTCCTATGATTCTATGAAAGTATATGTTTTATGAAAATTGAATGAGAGCCATGCAAATTTTACAAGTCATGAAGTATGCAAGTTTTTTCATGTTATGAAGTATGATGCAAGACAAGACACCTGATGTTCCATCAATGCTTATGAGACATTTTCTAAACTAAAAAATCATGAGTAGTATGACGATCCGGGGTATGAACAAGTATGAATAAGTATGAACAAGTATGAACAAGTATAAACAAGTATGAAGAAGTATGAACAAGTTAAGAACATGATTGGCATCAGATATGTCACATGTATGTGAGCACATGTTATATGTTTTGGGAGTAGTATTTAGCATGGAGTTGGACCGGGTGAGATTACCCAAGGTCCCAGAACTATGTGCCCTCATAGGTTTTAAGTCCCCTCTATTGGGCATCAGATTTCTTTGTGATCACGCCACAGTTATGCCTCTATACTCTAGGAAGGTATATTGGTTCCTTTAGATGGGGCGTATACATCAGACTCCATTCATGGTTTATGTCGGTTAAAACAAACTCCCACATGTTTATTTTCAAGCTATGAAGTTATATGATTCTATACTATGAAACTTAAGCTTTATTTCATGTTTTATGTTTTATACCTTAATATTTATTCATGGTCCTTATTTAAGTAACAAGTTCATTCCAGCATGTTTTAAACTGTTTTTATCATGATTCATGCATTGCTCACATACTCGGTACATCCTATAGTGCTGATGCATATCTTGCGCTATATCCTTTGATGATGCAGATTCAGGTGTTCCTTCCCAGACACGTGGCTAGAGCTTCCAGGCCACTTTCTGTCAACTGGTGGTGAGTCCTCTTAGGTCGAGGACTAGTAAAATTTTAGAGTGTTGATTTCTTACTTCCATACTTTGAGTTAGCTAGGGTCTTGTCCTAACAACTCCTTATGTCATGTAGAGGCTTTCAGACATAAACAGTATTTGAGTCTTCTTATGGATTTTTTATTCCTATTTGACTTGATTCTATATTATGCTATTCTGACTTTATCTATTGTGCTTCCGCTTATCTTTGTTATGCTTGAGAATACTATGACCAAGGGTTATGTTGGGGCACTTTTGGTCCCAAGTCTTGTGTTATGTCTAGGGGGTAACCTCGGGGCTTGACAAACTTGGTATCAGAGCCTCAGGTTCAAGAGTCCTAGGATGTCTGAAATCCACATCGAGTAGAGTCTTTTTTATGTGTGTGAAGCGCGCCACACATATGAGAGGGAAGCTATGAGATGTCATAGAAAACTTCACTTCTTTCATGATCATGTCATGTAATAGATCTTAACTCTTATGTCCCTCTAAACCTTATCTTGTACATTTCAGATTATGCCTCATGGACGTGCTATGCCTTCCCCAGCCACGCGTAATGTTGTTCTTCCGGTTCTATTCCCCGATGTCACGAATGAGGAATTCATAAATGTCATCCATTTGCTAGCCCAGAATTTGGCCACTTAGGCAAATCAACAGGCTCCTGCCCCATTCCACCCTTAAGGTGGGCTAGCAGCCCGAGTTTATGACTTTATCCGTATGAACCCACTCGAATTTTGGGGTTCAAAAGTGAGTCAGGACCCGCTCAACTTTATTGATGAAGTGAAGAAGATCTTCGAAGTTATGCAAGTGGTTTGGGTTGATTGTGTTGAGATTGCATCCTATCAACTCAAGGATGTAGCTCATATTTGGTTCATACAATGGAAGGAGGCTAGAGTGAGGGACGCGGTCCCCATGACTTGGGAGTATTTTAAAAGGGCCTTCCTTGGTAGGTTCTTTCCCCGAGAGTTGAGGCAAGCAAAGGTGGAGGAATTCGTGAACTTGAGATATGGTTCGATGTAGGTTCAAGAGTATAGTCTGAAGTTCACTCAGTTGTCTAGATATTCTCCCTCCATGGTAGCGGACCCGCATGATCAACTGAGCAAGTTCATATATGGGGTTTCTGATGTGGTGAAGAAAGAGCGTAGGTTTGCTTTGTTGTTAAGTGATATGAACATTTTCTTACTACTGACTCATGACCATCAGATTGAGGGTGACAAGCAAAGAGAGATGGCGAGGGAGAATAAGAGGGCCTAGATCCGAGGAATCAGGTTTTGGTCATCACAGGTCCGGAGGGGGACATCGCTCCTCTTTCCAGAAGAAGTCATCAGGATCAATTAATTCTTATGCTAGTGCTCCTAACCAGGCTCAGAGGCCTCGTCATGATAGGGTAGTATGGGATCTGGTTCCTATCCCCAGTCTCAGGGTAGTGGTGCAAGGGGCCTTCTTTCCTTATTTGTACCAGGTGTGGGAAGAATCACCCCGGTGAGTGCTTGGCCGATAAAGAGGGTTTCTTTGGTTGTTGTCAACCTATAAATAGTATCAAAGATTGCCTTTCAGCTAGGAAGGGACATGGAGGTAGGACTCAGTCTACCCCAACAACTTCAGGAGGTAGACCAGCCCAGCAGGGCACAACTTTTAGTTCTGGTAATCAGCGCCAAACCTGTCTTTATGCTATGTCCTCCCGTTAGGATCAGGAGAGTTCCCCATATGTTGTTACTAGTATGTTGAAAGTGTTCTCTTTAGATGTGTATGCTTTTTTGGACCCCGGTGCTTCCTTATATTTTGTGACCCTTTATATAGCATGCAAATTCAAAGTATGTCCTGAATCACTTTTAGAACCCTTTTGTGTTTCTACTCCTGTTAGTGAGTCAGTCTTAGCCAAAAGAATCTACCAAAATTGCCCTATCTCAGTCCTTCATAGAGTCACTTCAGCGGATCTAGTAGAGTTGGAGATGACTGATTTTGATGTCATTCTTGGTATGGATTGGTTGTATGCATGTTATGCTTCTGTTGATTTTCATACTTGGGTTATCAGTTTCAAGTTTCCTAATGAACCCGTTTTAGATTGGCAAGGTAGTCCCCCTTCCTTGAAAAGTCGCTTCATATCTTATCTTAAGGCTAGGAAGATTATTTCAAAGGGGTATGTTTACCACATAGTGCGGGTTATGGACACAGAGTTTGAAACCCCATCCCTTCAGTTTGTTCCTGTTGTGAAGGAGTTTCTAAAAGTGTTTCCCAAGGATATTCCCTCAGTCCCTCCTGAGCGAGAGATTGACTTTGGTATATATCTTCTTCCAGATATGAACCCTATCTCTATTCATCCCTATAGAACGGCTCCCGTGGAACTCAAATAGTTGAAAGACCAGTTGAAGGATCTTGTTGATAAAGGTTTCATCAGGCCTAACATTTCTCCGTAGGCTGCCCTAGTTTTGTTTGTTCAAAAAAAGGATGGTTCTCATAGAATGTGTATTGACTACCGTCAATTGAACAAGGTCACAATCAAGAATAAATATCCCATTCCTAGGATCTTGTTCGATCAACTTCAGGGTGCTAGTTTCTTCTCAAAAATTGACCTTAGATCCGGTTATCATCAGCTTCGTGTTAAAGAGTGTGATATTCCAAAGATAGCCTTCAAGACTTGGTATGGTCATTATGAGTTTGTTGTTATGTCTTTTGATATAACGAATGCTCCTGCAGCCTTTATGGACTTGATGAACCATGTGTTCAAGCAGTATTTGGATATGTTTGTGATTGTTTTCATTGATGATATCCTTATCTACTCTCAGAGTGAGGAGGAGCATACATACAACTTGAGGGTTGTGTTGCAAACTCTCAACGAGAGGCAGTTGTTTGCCAAGTTTAGCAAGTGTAAATTCTAGATGCAGTCAGTTGCCTTTATGGGTCATATTGTGACTAGTGATGGTATCCGAGTTGATTCTCAAAAGATAGAGGCAGTGAAGATTTGCCCTAGACCTACTTCCCCATCTGATATTAGGAGCTTTTTGGGTTTGGCTAGCGACTAAATGAGATTTGTGGAAGGATTTTCTTCCATTACTGCCCCTTTGCCTGATTGACTCAGAAAAAGGTAAAATTTCAGTAGTCCGATTTGTGTAAGAAAAACTTTTAGGAATTGAAGACTAGATTGACCACAGCTCTAGTGTTAGCTCTACCCGATGGACCAGATGGTTTTGTTGTGTATTGTGATGCTTATAGGATTGGTTTGGATTGTGTTTTGATTCAGTGTGGCAGGGTGATTGCTTATGCTTTGAGGCGGCTTAAGACTCATGAGATGAACTACCCTACTCGTGATCTTGAGTTGGCAGCCGTGGTCTTTGTTTTGAAGATTTTGAGACATTAGTTGTATGGGGTGCATGTGGATGTATTCACCGATCATAAAGTCTTCAGTATGTGTTCACTCAAAAGAAATTGAATTTGTGACAAAGAAGATGGCTTGAGATCCTTAAGGATTATGATATGAGTGTGCTTTACCATCCGGGTAAGGCCAATGTCGTGAAGGATGCTTTGAGTAGATTGTCTAAGGGAAGTGTGTCTTCCATTGAAGATGCGAAGAAGGAATTGGTTAAAGAGGTTCATAGGCTACCTCGGTTGGGAGTTCTCCTTATGGAGTCGACAGAAGGTGGTGTGATTGTACAAAATGGTGCTGAATCATCTTTTGTAGCTGAGGTGAAGGCAAAGTAAGACAAGGATCCCATTCTACTTCATCTTAAGGGTGCAGTTCATGAGCAGTGGGTGGATGTTTTCTCCCAAGGGGGAGATGGTGTGCTTTGTTACCAGGTTCGCTTATGTGTGCCAAATATAATGGGTTGAGATAGCAGATTCTGACCGAGGCTCATAGTTCTAGGTATTCCATTCATCTGGGTGCTACGAAGATGTACCGTGATCTACGGGAAGTCTTTTGGTGGAATAGTATGAAGTGGGACATAGCCGGGTTTGTGGCTAAGTGTCCTAAATGTAAACAAGTAAAGGTGGAGCATCAAAGGTCGGGTGGCATGATTCAAGATATTGACCTTCCTACTTGGAAATAGGAAGTAATCAATATGGACTTTATTACTAGTTTACCTCTTACTCGAAGGCAACATGATTTCATTTAGGTGATTATCGACCGGATGACCAAGTCATTCCACTTCTTGGCGGTTAAGACTACTGATTCAGCATAAGATTATGCCAGACTCTACATCCGAGAGATAGTTCGATTGCATGGTGTTCCATTGTTTATCATTTCTGATAGAGGTCCTCAGTTTACATCTCAGTTTTGGAAATCATTTCAGAAAGGTCTTGGTACCCAGGTGAAGCTTAGCATAGCTTTCACCCTCAGAGAGATGGCCAGGCAGAGCATACTATTCTGACTTTGGAAGATATGTTGAGATCTTGTGTGATTGACTTCAAAGGTAATTCTGATGATCACTTACCTCTTATCGAGTTTGCCTACAATAACAGCTTTCACTCTAGCATCCAGATGGCTCCATATAAGGCACTTTATGGACGGAGATGTAGGTCTCCTATTGTTTGGTTTGAGGTAGGTGAGGCAGCCTTGATTGGTCCAGATTTGGTTCATGAAACTATGGAGAAGGTTCAGCTTATTAGGGAGAGGTTGAAAAATGCTCAGAGTCGACATAAATCTTATGCAGATGTGAGGAGAAGGGAGTTGGAATTTGAAATTGATGATTGGGTTTTCCTTAAGGTTTCACCCATGAAGGGTGTGATGAGATTTGGCAAGAACGGAAAACTTAGTCCCCGTTTTGTAGGTTCTTATCAGATCTTGAGCAGGGTTGGTAGCGTTGCTTATGAGTTGGTGTTGCCAACAGAGTTGGAAGCGGTTCATCCAGTTTTCCATGTTTCCTTGTTGAAAAAGTGTGTCGGTGACCCGAGCTCGATTATCCCTTTGGAGGATTTAGGTGTGAAGGATAGTCTCACCTATAAGGAGGTTCCTGTAGATATCCTTGATCATCAGATTCGGAGGTTGAGGAATAAAGAAGTTGCTTGGGTAAAGGTTCTTTAGAGAAATCAGCTTCTACAGGGTGCTACTTGGGAAGCGGAAGAGGCCATTAAGGCCAAATATCCTCATCTCTTTCCTTCCAATTCAGTTCTAGCTTGAGGTACTAGTTTCCTCCTTAGTATGTCCCTCCGATTCTATTCCACCAGTTCCTCTCATGATTCTAGCATGCATCCATATTTTAAGAAGTTAGTTTATCATGTTTTCAAGTTGAGAGGTTCAGTTTTTATGTTTACTCTTTGATTTTCTTGTTCTGTTGCTGGTTGGGCTATTTTCTCTTCAGTTTTCCCTTGTTTAGCCTTCATTTGAGGACGAATGTTCCCAAGGGTGTGATATTGTAACACTTTGGAATTCGATACAGTTAAAAAGCTCAGAATCCAGGACTTTAGGCAGCTGTGTGGCCACCACGGGCAGCCGCCACGGGTGTTGTTATCGCGATGCGCCGTGAGGCGCGTCATGGAAACCAGCCAGCAGCCACTGAGAAAATCCCCTCTGTCCAACGGGCAGTCATGACGGGCATTATCAGAGTGACGACACGTGGGAACCCGCCATAGAAATCCTCTAGCACCCTTGTCCCTACTCCCCGGTTCCTGACGGGCTATGCCACAGGCGTTATGGCTGCGACGGCCCATGGGGCCATAACGTCAGAACCCTCAAGGAAACCCCCTAATCCTATCAAGCTATCTGATGCCTTGGTCGATGGGCCATCATGGGCTCGACGCCCGTCAGGTAACCCGTGAGGCGACCCAGTTTCCTGAAATTTCTTATTTAAGTCCTAGGGGTATTTTAGTCATTACCACCCTTTTGACTCCTAAATGATGTCCTTTTGACCATTTCAAGTAGGGTTTTCACCCTTATTAGCCTAAGTTCCTCCTAAGATCTTCATTCTTCTCTCAAAAAAAAAAGATCTCCTCTCCAAGCGTCAAGTTTCAAGCTCCAAGTTCAAGCATCCTAAGTCTTTTCAATTCAAGTGCGTTATCTCCAATCAAGGTATGTGGGTAATCAACAATGGGTTCCTTTCACCCTTGTGCCCAAAACCCCTAATTCAAATTTTTATTTCATGAACTTTCAAATTAGGGTTCTTATCCAATTCTTATGGGTTTTGCCAAATATGATCTCCTCATGATTTGATTATGGAATTACTATTAAATTACATGATTATGCATGGGTTTTTACATGATAACTCTTATTTCATGAATTGAAGTTTAACCATGGAAATTTCTACATGCATGGAATTGATTTAAGCAAATTGGGTTTGATAGTATGTTTTTCATGGATTTTCAATCATGTGCATGCCTAGTTCCTATGATTGTATGAAAGTATATGTTTTATGAAAATTGAACTAGAGCCATGCAAATCTTACAAGTCATGAAGTATGCAAGTCTTTTCATGTTATGAAGTATGATGCAAGACAAGACACCCGATGTTCTATCAATGCTCATGAGCCATTTTCTAAGCTAAAAACTCATGAGTATTATGACGATCCGGGGTATGAACAAGTATGAATAAGTCTGAGCAAGTATGAACAAGTATGAACAAATTAAGAACATGATTGGCAACAGATATGTCAAATGTATGTGAGCACATGTTATATGTTTTGGGAGTAGTATTTAGCACCGAGTTGGACCGGGTGAGAGTACCCAGGGTCCCAGAACTACGTGCCCCCATAGGTTCTAAGTCCCCTCTGTTGGGTATCAGATTTCTTTATGATCATGCCACAGTCATGTCTCTATACCCTGGAAAGGTAAATTGGGTCCTTTCGATGGGGCATATACATCAGACTCCATGTAGCTCAGCATGGTTTATGTCGGTTAAAAGAAACTCCCACATATTTATTTTCAAGCTATGAATTTCTATGATTCTATACTATGAAACATAAGCTTTATTTTATGTTTTATGTTTTATACCTTGATATTTATTCATGGTCCTTCTTTAAGTAACAAGTTCATTCCAGCATGTTTTAAACTATTTTTATCATGATTCATGCATTGCTCACATACTCGGTACATCCTATAGTATTGATGCATACTTACGCTGCATCCTTTGATGATGCAGATTCAAGTGTTCCTTCCCAGACACGTGGCTATAGTTTCCAGGCCACTTTCTGTCAGCTGGTGGTGAGTCCTCTTAGGTCGAGGACTAGTCATATTTTAGAGTGTTGATTTCTTACTTCCATACTTTGAGTTAGCTAGGGTCTTGTCCTAGCAACTCCTTATGTCATGTAGAGGCTTTCAGATATAGACAATATTTGAGTCTTCTTATGGATTTTCTATTCCTATTTGACTTGATTCTACATTTATGCTATTCCGACTTTATCTATTGTGCTTCCGCTTATCTTTGTTATACTTGAGAATTCTATAACCAAGGGTTAGCTTAGGGCACTTGTGTTCCCAAGTCCCGTGTTGCGTCTAGGGGGTAACCTCGGGGCGTTACACCATAGGACTGTGGCCTAGTTTGTAATCCAAAACTTTTTATTACATGGTTTTTGTATGCTTTTATCTCTTGAAAAATTTGTTGCATGAGTGGAGTCCCAAAAAATGGGACTCGAAACTGAGGTTCTATTTTGTGCCATCTCATTGAAGTGACCTTTGCCTCATCGTGATGGCTTTTTATGATGAGCACTGGCTCTTCCCTATGAAGAGCTCTATCGCACTGGCCCCTTTCCTCATCGCAATAGACCACTATTACGAGAAGTGTCTTTTCACAGTAAGGGCTTAGGAAGATCGCTGATATGAACTTGAATTTTTTTGAAAACTTGACAACACAAGTCTTCTTTCTTCTCTTATATTTCAAAGCACGAATTCGTAATGATATAGATTTAACAGTGAGTTTTCATAACTCCCATCACTTAACAAATTCATCATCACTTTAAAAATTAACAATTCATCCTTTACCTTAGCACATAAAAACCAAATCATGGTCCCATATTTTGGTAATTGAACACATCATTAATATCATATAGTCACACATTTAACGCATTACCATGGCTCCTTAAGGCGAGATACCAATTAGAATCGACTAGATACCTATTGAACCCTTCTAGTTACCGACTATTTACGTCGAGATAGCAATTAGAATCGGTTAGATGCCAATTGAACTCAACTCAGTGTGACAACAAACTACAACAACACGACAGGGAAGAAGAAAGTGAAACAGCATATAAATGCCTCATAGCTCCCCAAAGATTTGATGTGGACATCAACACACCATTTGGCAGGACTCTACTTAACATTGCTTTTGTACTCGAGTGACCGGTAACCTAGGCTCTAATACCTACTGTCATGATCCTAACTACAGTAGAACTGTGAAGACACCTACTCTAATCTATCTAGATAGGAGAACCTTGTACCACCAAATTATAAGAATGCAGAAGTCATTTTAAAATGATTTCAATGATACTAGTATCAACGATAACTTAAATATTCCCAATAATAATAACTCATCAAAACTCAAAATACATACTAGCCATTTTGTTACTAAAAATACAACAATTACCCAAAATCTAGTACAAGAGCTTCTAAAGAGGAAATTACAATGAAAAGACACAACTTTCATTTTCGAGGAGTAGAAAACCATTAAGTTGATGGTAGCGACACTTCGAACCATGCAATAAAAATTCAATCAACCTATCACACATCTACACAAAAAATATGAAGCAAAAGTAATATCAGTACAAATACATACTGGTGGGTATCATCGGCTAACTAAGATTAAATCACATAAATCATACATAGAAATCAAAAATAGCAGAAACTTCCACATCAATAATTAACAAGATCATCCCCATAATTAGTTACACCAAAAGTACCTCAGTCTTAGTCTGTTACAACCCCAGGGAACTATAATCCCCCATTCTAACTAGCTTCTTTAATTATCTCTAATGTTAGGACACAGCCATAGGGTATTTTCTATTTCACATATTCTCCTTCGAAGTCCACCCCTAATATTACTTATTAATAACACTCCAAAACACTCTACAATAAGAGGTGGTAGCGATTGTCAGAGCAAAACAAAATTTATATTCCTGACGGGTGTCAGAGTCGATCCCACAGAGAATGGTTATGATGAGTCGCTAAGATACTATCGTATATTAATCAATAAGAGAGTAATTGTTCAAATAACAAGAAATAAAAATTGGGGGGAGTAAGGAATTGAAAATTTAATGAAATTGCAATTCAAATAAGAAATTAAAGTAAGCAAGGAATTTGTAATCAAATGGGAGGACGATTAGGGGTATGTTTCCGATGGGATTCAAACGTGGGCTAGGGTACTTGCTCAATTATGTGAATTCTTAATAAATGATATGGGTAGCATTGGCTTTAGTCATGAATGTCAATCTTTTGATCTTCCAAATATTTATCCAATGGTCTTTATTCAAGAACCATAAGTTCAACTTAAACCAACCAATTCAAGTTTGGGTAAGTCATACTATTTGTAGCTTAGAATCTTAAATGGGTGTTTTCCGGCAAATGAGCTATTTCTAGCCTCAATCTAGATTGAAATCACAAGTTCCCACAATCGAATTCTCATCCAAAATCATAAACTCATCTTTCAAGAAAGAACACAACCAAGTAAACTCAACCAATGTTTGCAACCATCAATTTTATAGTTAAAACATGGAGAATTCAATAGACCCATATCAATTTAGCAATTATTAACTCAATTAAGCAAGACCCATACTCAAATTCACATACCCATCATACACATACCCCTAAACAAGGAAATTAGCCACTCATGCCAAGGAAATAAGAGATTATATAAATTGGGTAATCCAAATTTCCATTCATAGTTAAGCCAATATCAAAATCAAGACCAATTTGGTACAAAAACTGTGGATTCTCAAGGTAGAAGATAAAAAATATCAAGTTCACTCACTATCTTCCTTGGAAACCTCTGTCTATGGAATACTATTCAATATTGTGTCAAAAACTATGAGGTACACACCCAAAAAAGAGTTTTTTAAGTTTCCCAAAATTTCACTTAAAAGTTGAAAAAATTGCCCCTCGGGCATTGTGCGATTCGATGTGCGACACGACGTGCGGTCATACAATGTATTATGCATATCACACCTCTTCACTCCAGCCAACCAGTAGTTCCAACTATTGTCAGGTGTCATGTGAAGGGAGGTGAGGTCCGCACCAGCCGTTGTGCGCATCACACGATGGCTGCACATCTCGGCAGATTCTTCTTCTCTTTTGATCACCTTCACACTTCAACTCTTTTTGAGCTATTTTGGGTCTAATTCCTTGTTTTTTCTACTTTTGACCAAGAGTACTTGTAATTGCATCAATAAGGTAAATAACTACCTCTAAATCTTATCAAAACATGGAAAAAATTTATGAATAAAGGCTCAATAAGTTGGTAGATTACCAACTTACCAAACCTCCAAACTTGAACTATTGCTTGTCCTCAAGTAAGATACTCACAAAGTAAGGCATAAATTATGCTCTGAAACTCAATAGGGTGTACACAAGATTACTCTATTCTAAAAACTAAGAAAAGACTCAAATAAAAAGACTAAACTACAATGCTCATCTCAATTTGGACCACCATATTCCCAAGGAAATTGCTCATTTCAAAACACTTCTCATTAAAATCAAGGGAATTTGTCATTCAAAACAAGATATTCAAGCTTCTCAAATCATTGGCATAGACCTTCAAGTTTGCCTCGTGATTTTCCACATAACATGTCTCATTCATTCCTCTCAATTAAAATAGAGACTTCATCACTCCCTTTAAGTGTGAGATGCCACTCACCACAAGAGAGATCCTACACACAAATCATGCAGTTCACAAGACAAAGGGATTATAAAAGAACCAAAAGACTCTCACTCTCTCAAAGAAATTCGAGTGTACATGCATTGAACCATAGGCTTGCTCTTTATGTAATTTGGCACTAATGTAGAGTTACCAAGCTCAGAATCACTAAGGACTTGCGAGTTATGATATTTGCTAGGGTTAAATTGTGACTTGTATTATGCTGAAGTGACTAAAACTCCCTAACGTTCCTTGTGATCATTCAAACACCGCTCATATTTTCAAGTAATATCTTCACCTTATTTCTCCCTCACACAATCCCAAGATTACCTTTCAACTTGATCATTCAACTTTCTTCATCACCTTTACTTGGTAGCACCAATTCCTTCTTTTCTTTCCATTTTGTTAATTTCATTTGATTATTTTTGAGCAATTTTCATTTCATTCATAAGGTGCTACCTTGCATTGAACACATCCTTTTTCTTCCCCACATTGGTGCATGCACCCCCAAACTTAGGCTTTTGCCTATGTTATCATTTCAATTCTCCCATCCAAACTTAGGCTTTTAGCCTACTTTTCACTTCCTAGCCATTAGGGAATTGGGGTGCAAGAATTAAGGTTCCAAGAAGGATCAAGGTGTAAAGTGCCAAAGAAGAGTCGCAAGCTCAAAGGGGTTCACTAGGATTAATCTAAAGCGAAATCAATCTGGGTTAAGTGACTATTCAACAAGGGCCTAATGTCATTTTCCAAGCTCGGTGACATCTAGGATTTCACCTTGAATCACATTCGGGGAAAGTTCTAGGCAACACATGCACACAAGAATTAATTATAGCCTTACCACATAAGGAATCACAACACAAGAATTATCACAATGAGTCTCCAATTCAATTGGGACAAATGACTTTTTACAAGCTATTCCGAGTTCTTTACACACTCGTTTGTTAATCAATCAAGACAAATGGAGAGTGTGCAAGTCATAACAAGAGAATGTTTTACTAAAAATCATTTTCCCTCTTTCCTTTAATTTTCAAAAACATCTTGGGAAGAAATGTTTTTGGTGGGCCCATTTCGAGACAAGAAAAACACAAACTCAAACTAAACCTTGGTATTTTCCCTGAAGAAAGTTGCCTCTAAATCTATCATAGCGAAAAACCAACCCAATTTGATACAAAAATAAACAAAGAAATAAAAAAAAAAAAAAGAAACCATTTTCTCATTGGAAAAGAACCGTGGTATGAAGAAAACCCTTGGAGTTTATTCACTAATCACCTATTAACAAAGAGACGAAAGACTTTAAGCAATTTAAGTACCCCCAAACATAAACGAAACATTATCCTGAATTACACACAAGATTAGGAGAAGAGATTACTCCTTGGGGTGTTGTGCGTTGCACACATGGGCGGGGGTGAACCTCTCTAGCATTTGCACAAGCAAATGACTAGTTGTTTCCAGTGGTCTACCAATTGCAGTGTGAAAAGGCATGCGATGTGCAAAGGGGGCATGAAAAATGCCTTAGCTGTCGCATGTCGGGCTAAGATTTCTTATGAGTTTCCATTGTTCAGGTTGGATGTGCGAAATGGCATGCGACACTCACAATGGATGATGTGGACCGCACGCCAATTACATGTCAGGCTCCTAAAACTTATCGATAATTGCTAGTTTTTTGCCTCTTCTATGTGAACTGTGATGCGATGCACATAATGTGATGTGCAATCGTATGGCCCGATGTAAGTGGTCTTGACTGTTAGATAGTGAATTTGTTATTAAGGGCATTGGCTCGTGCGAAGCACAGTTCTTGAGGTATGTTTTGCCTATTCTATGCTTGAAGTGTCTTGATGCCTAATAAACATTCCTACTCTCTTAGCTTGTTTCCTACTTACAAATTGCAATAAAAAAAATACACAAAATAACACCAAAAGAAAAATACGTAAAAAATAAAGGTAGATGCTTGAGTTGCCTCCCAAGAAGCGCTTGATTTAATGTCACTGCTCAATGATGGTACCTTTCACTCATGGTTCGTCGAGGTAAATTACTTCTAAGAATGCGACATCTTCAGGTATGCCCCAATACTTCTTGACTCGCTGCCCATTGATTTTAAACATTGAGCCATTTTCACCCTCCAACTCTATTGCTTTAATTGCAAAGACTTGAAACACCTTGAATGGGCCAGACCATTTTGATTTTAATTTCCCCAGAAAAAGTCAAAGTCTAGAGTTGAACAAAAGCACTCAATCTCCCGAAGAGAATTCTAGCTTGAGAATTTGGTGATCATTGTAATGCTTCATGCGGGCCTTATAGAGTGAGGTCTTTTCATTGGCTCGCATCCGAAACTCATCTATCTCATTGACGTCCTCAACTCTCGCATGAACGGCTTTATCCCAGTCCAAGTTCAGCTTTTTCAAAGCTTACATGGCTTTATGTTCTAGGTCCACCAAGAGATGACAAGCTTTTCTTAAGATTATTTGGTAAGGATACATTCCAATCGGAGTATTATATGGTATCCTATAGGCCCACAGTGCATCATCCAACTTCCGAGCCCAATCCATTATATTGGCATTTACCGATTTCATAAGAATGTATTTGATTTCCTTATTGTACACTTCTACTTGCTCACTTGTTTGTGGGTGGTAGAGGGTAGTGAATTTATGCTTGACTCTATATTTCTCAAGTAGAGAACTAAACAATTTGTTGTAGAAGTGGGATCCCCCATCACTAATGATTGCACCGGGGATGCCAAACCAAGCGAATATGTGTTTTTTGAGAAATTTTGTGATGCTCTTCCCCTCATTGTTTGGCAACGCCATAGCTTCTATCCACTTGGACACATAGTCCACATCTACTCAAATGAAAAAAATTTCCCACACGAACTCACAAACAACCCTATAAAGTTGATGCCCCACACATCAAATATTTCAACCTTAAGGATTACGTCAATGAGAGTTTATGGCATCAAGACACACACCCCTTTGCATTGACATTTGTCATATTCCTTCACTAATTCATGGGTATCTTGAAAAAAAGTCGGCCAATAGAACTGTCTTTGCAATACCTTCGAAGACATTGACATACCCACATGGTGACCACTGACGAGTGAAGAATGGCAAGCCTTTATAATGGACATCATATCGATTTCAGAATGCACCTTTGGATCATTCTATCGGAGAATATACGAAAGAGGTAAGGTTCATCCAAATAGAACTTTCAAATGTCATGAAGGAATTTCCTTTTATGATGGGATGTGAAGCCTTCCGGCACTAGGTAACTTGCAAAGAAGTAAGCAAAGCCAGCAAACCAAGGTACGTGCAAGGCTATCAAAATGTGTTCGTCGGGGAATGCATCATTGATCTCAAGTTCCCTCACAGGCCTCCTCTCTTATGGTTATATCGACAAATGATTCGCCACTTGATTTTCGCATCCTCTCCGATCTTTTACTTCAAAATCAAATTTTTGAAGAACCAGGACCCGTCAGATAAGTCGTGGTTTGACATCTTTCTTGGTTATCAAGTACCTAATAGCTGCATGATCCGTATGCATGACAACTTTGGTCCAAAAAGATATGCCAAAAACTTTCAAAGGCAAAAACAACAGCCAGTAACTCTTGTTCCATTACAGTATAATTTGTTTAGGCCGCATTCAATGTTTATGCTGGCATAGTAGATTGGGTAAAAGAGCTTCTATTTTCGTTGACCAAGTACTTCCCCAAAAGCTATACCACTGACGTCGCACATAAGCTTGAACAATTTTGACCAATCCAGTGCAATAAAGATGGGGGCAAATTTTAACTTCTCTTTCAATGTGAGGAAGGTTGTCATGCAACTATGATAAGAAAATTGAATTTGGCCTCTTTTTCAAGCAATTTACACAAGGTATAAGCCACCTTCAAAAAATCCTTGATGAAGTGCCTATAGAACCTGGAATGACCCAAGAAACTCCGTATCCCTTTTACAATATTCGAAGGAAGTATCTTGAAGATGACCTCGATTTTCACTTGGTCAACCTCAAGGCCTTTTTCAGATATTTTGTGTCCCAACACTATCCCTTCTTATACCATAAAATGACACTTCTCCCAGTTTAGCACCAAGTTCGTTTTTCACACCGTTTGAGTACCTCCTCTAAATGCTCTAAGAAATCATCAAACTCGTCCCCAACAGTAGAGAAGTCATCCATAAATATCTATATGGTATCTCAAGCAAGTCTAAAAAGATGGACATCATACATCTTTGGAATGTAGTTGGGGTATTGAAAATCCAAATGGCATTCTTTTAAATGCAAACGTCCCATAGGGACATGTGAAGGTTGTTTTCTCTTGATCTTCTCGGGCAATTGAGATCTGGTTGTAGCTAGAATACCCATCAAGGAAATAATAAAAGCCACTACCTGCCAATCTATCTAGCATATGATCCATGAAAGAGAGAGAGAAATCATACTTTTCGGTCTATAAATTCAACTTCTGATAGTCCATGCACACCCTCTATCCAGTCACGGGTCTTAAAGCTATCATCTCATCCTTTTCATTTGGTATGACAGTAATTGCACCTTTTTTAGGCACACATTGAACAAGGATGACCCAGGTACTATCAGATATTGGGAAGACAACCCCAACATCTAACCACTTGATAATATTTTTTTTAACCACCTCTTGTATAGGCGGATTCATCATTCTTTTATGTTCAATTGACGGTGTGCATTCTTTTTCAAGACTGATCTTGTGTGTGCATATTCCCGGAGGTATGCCAATCATGTCAGCAATGGTCCAAATCAGGGCCCGAATATGCCTTTTCAAAACCTTGAACAATGCTTCCATTTATTTTTCACTTAATTTATTTGAGATGATCACTGTCATTGTCTCATTTGTGCCTAAATAGGCATACGTCAAATGTGATGGCAAAGGCTTCAGCTCCAATACTGGGGGTTCTACTATGGAACATTTGGAAGGGGGAGTTTGATGGGTCTTCAAGTCAAGGTCAAGCTTCTTCGAAGGAATGGAGTAAGACCCCATCCCCACTAAAGCACAACATACCTCATCATACTCTTCCATTCCCTCACAATCATAGTTCAATAGAACGACTTCCAATGCTTTATCCACGAACCCTACTTTCACATGTAATTTAATGCTCTCCTAAATTTTGTTAATTGTAAATGCCATCTATGACATATGAAAGTCATTTGGCTGTTTCATAGACCGACATACATCGAAGGTCATCTCTTCCTCATTCACAGAGAATTTAAATTCCCCCAATTTCATCTCATTCAATGTGCACCCCATTTTTAGACTTGGCTTCCCCAAAACAATTTCAAATCCCCAGAGCAATCAAGTATAACAATATCTATAGGGTAGACAAGATGACCCACTTTCAGAAAAATGTCATACCAAATTCCCACGGGTTATTTCATCGACCGGTCTACCATGAGTTATTTCATTTCTATAAGGGGGGCTGGCCAAGTTCCATCTGTGTAAAGGTGGTAAGGAATATCAAGTTCACACTCGTATTTTCATCATATACTAATGTTGTTAACCTATGCACCCCATTCGCATCACAAAAAGTGAAAACACCAGGAGTTACCTCATCAATAACGAATTTGACCGATAATATAGCACTACTCTGGGGAGACATTTGAACGGACCTACAATCTCCAAAGTTGTTTCTAGTGCACATATCCTTCACAAACTTGGCATACTCGGGCATCTTGTTGAAGGCATCACTAGATGGAATGTTGATGATGATTTTTCTCAACATGGATTCAAATTCTCCCGGTTGCTCATTTTCTGTTCCTTACGATAATCATTGAGGGAGAGGAGGTGGGCACTTTGGAAAGGGTTTGCAAACCTTGGGCACCTTTTTCCAATAAATTAGAGCTTTGGATGAACTGTTACCCCAAGTCCTCTTGTTTTTAGGCCTACTTGTACTTGAATCTTTAATCTCTACGGGGACGGTTTTGTCTCTTATCTCATCAACTCTCTCAACTCTCTTTATTTGTTTAGATTCAAATTTAGAGGTGAGCCATATCATTCTATATTCGAGCCATTTGATAGTGACTGAGTGTTAGTGTAAAATTTAAGCCATATTTCCAAGGTCGTATCTCAATTCTCTGACACCTTTTTTGGTGGACTCCACATTCTCTAGCACTATCACAAGCATGATTTTGACTCTAGAACCATCATTCTTTATTTTCTAATTTTGATTCCCACGGTCTTTTCTCCCCAAAATTTGGCTTGTTTTTTGGAGACTTTCAGGGAACCCATCTCATGATTCTCAGCCACTACTTCTTCACTAATTTCACTAGGACAATCCATATCTTCTACTAATCTCATAGTCCCAACAACAACAATGGTGTTAACAGTCTCAATCCTACGGCTTTCCACGATTATGATCATGAACTGAATAAGTGTTTTACCGAGTGACAACTCTCTATCCCTTTGCGCACCATTCCTCATCTATTTATTAATTAATTTAGTGGATGTCGCACCCATTGCTACCTTGGCTCCCCACATATATAAATTAGAGTCTACTATAGTCACCTTCTCAAGTGCACATGGGCCAAGTAGGAAGTATTCTACATCAGCATTTGAGGAATTTGTGTGTGTGACCTATTCAAAGTCAAAAACAATAGCAAAGTAAAAATAAACAAAACCTCAACAAAGTGATATCAAAGACAATCTAATGGCTACTCAAAAACCATTCTCCAACAACGACGCCATTTTTCATAATTCATAAAAACACTATCCAATATGAGGTGGTAGCGATCGTCAGAGCAAAACAAAAATTTATATTCCCGATGAGTGTCGGAGTCAATCCCATAGAAAATTGTTATGATGAGTCGCTAAGAAACTATTGTATAACAATCAATAAGAGAGTAATTGTTCAAATAACTAGAAATAAAAATTGGGGGGAGTAAGGAATTGGTAATTTAACGAAACCGCAATTCGAACAAAAAATTAAAGTAAGCAAGGGATTTGTAATCAAATGAGAGGACGACTAGGGGTATGTTTTCGATGGGATTCAAATGTGGGCTATGGTTCTTGCTCAATTATATGAATTCTTAATAAACTATGTAGGTAGCATTGGTTTTAGTAATGAATGTCAATCTTTTGATCTTCAAAACATTTATCCAATGTTCCTTATTCAAGAACCATGGGTTCAACTTAAACCAACCAATTCAAGTTTGGGTAAGTCATACTATTTCTAACTTAGACTCTTAAATGGATGTTTTCTGGGGAATGAGCTATTTCCAGCCTCAATTATATGGAAATCCCAAGTTCCCACTATCGAATTATCATCTAAAATCATGAACTCTTTAAAGCAAGAACACAACCAAGTAAACTCAACCGATGTTTGTAACCATCAATTTTATAGTCAAAACATGGAGAATTCAATAGACTCGTATCAATTTAGAAATTATAAACACAATTAAGCAATACCCATACCCAAATTCAAATACCCATCATATACATACCCCTAGACAAGGAAATTAACCACTCATGTTTAGGAAATAAGATATTATACCAATTGGGTGATTCAAATTTCCAATCATAGTTAAGCCAATATCCAAATCCAAGATCCATTTGGTAATAAAATGATGGATTCTTAAGCTAAAATGAGAAATATCAAGTTCACTAACTATCTTCATTGGGAATCTCTCTCTATGGAAAACTATTCAATATTGTGTCAAAAACTATTAGGTACACACCCCAAAAAGGGTTTTTGATGTTTCCCAAAATATCACTTGAAAGTTGACAAAATTTCCCCTTGGGCGTGGTGCGACGCGATGTGTGATATGATGTGTGGTCACACCACATATTATGCATATCACATGTCTTCACTCCAGCCAACCAGTAACTCCAGAAGTTTTCGGGTGTCATGCAAAGGGAGGTGCGGTCCACACCAGCCATTGGGCGCATCGCACGGTGGCCTCACCTCTCGATAAATTCTTTTTCTCTTTTGATCACCTATCACACTTCAACTCTTTTTGAGTTTTTTTGGGTCCAATTCCTTATTTTCTACTTTTGACCAAGAGTACCTACAATTGCATCAATAAAGGCAATAACTACCTCTAAATCTTATCAAAACATGGCAATAATTCATGAGTAAAGGCTCAATAAGTTGGTAGATTACCAACTTATCACTTACTAATTTAGAATTAGTTGTAAGCATTACTTGGCTTATCCACATACAAAGTTCTCCCAGCAAACCCCACACATAGACAAACAACCCTTTTCATAGTCAGCTCAAGAAATGTTCACAGATACAATAATAATTTCATACAAGTATGCATAGTACAGCTAACATTAACAATCTACTTAGCCCAAATAGAAATCGATATGTATCAATCCATGCAATTTATTCAATTCTAGTCAAAAACGGTAATATCAAGTACATATAAATTGCTCAATACTATTACAAGTATGTGAAATAATTCACTTCCAATATTTACCACACATGGAACCTAAGTCCACCTACCTCTCTTCAATGCAACTAGTACCTCTAATCTCATTTGTAACAAAAATACCATCTCACCATGGCTGACCATGAAATAATGCAATGATAAATACAATGATAAATGCCATGGTAAATGCAAGAGTGTACACACATGCTAAGGGTCTTATTTTTGCCTCCTATACATGACTTGCAGGGTATGGACCAGGGTCCATGTACCATACCTGTGTGGTATATGATTTATAGTAATCATATCAATAAACATATTAATGCAACTAGGTTCTCAGACCTATACTTCTTTGATATTTATAGTTCCTCAAAACACAATTACACTTATTCATCTCAACTCATTGATCACTTCCTTCACATCTAACTTATTTATTCTAGCATAATAGGAAAACATATGCAAGTTAAACATGTCAGAAGACCAACAAAAAGTTACATAATTAAACTACATACCATGTAATAAAATGAGTCTCAACTCGAATTAAACATGTTTGAATACAAGACCTCACCAAACCTTTCTCCTTAATTCAAGTATGTACAAGTACCACAAAATCATGTCTAGCAATCCACCCTCCTATCGGTGCTAAAATAGGTTTCATCTGCAGATTACACAATCATAATTTATCTTATCTTTTACTATCGGCCAAGTTCCCATAATTACCAAGTACTTTTGTTAAGGTAACTCTTATTAAGGCACCATCTTTCCCAATGATTCGGGGAGTGCAACTATTACGTCAATCCATCAAACAATCAAAAGCCAACACAACAGTATTGTAACAAGTTTACATAGGTTATCAATTATGACTATAATTAATTCACGATTCATTCTAGAAGTTGATCACTTTGCAATATAGTTCTCTCTTCGATTCGGTTCCTACCATTGCATTATGCACAACAATCTAAGCCCCAAAATCATTATATCCTAACTCATCACTTTACACGAGATTCACAAGCATAATATAATTATCCATAAGTTTCCCGTTCAGTGACTAAATCCAACAACTACCATTTAGACTCCGTGCCCAAAGTACTAACCATGTTATCTCTGTCAATCTCTATATATTATTCTTACTAATCAAAGACTTTACTACTATTTAAACCATAACCTACCATGATGTCTAGCTGCTTCTTAGATGTGTGCAACTTACTTGTTCTTATTCTAGGAAATTCGGATGCAGAATCACTACAAGGAGGGGGAATCTGAGTCTTTTCTGACATATTGTCTTCCCTTTTCTTTCTTCTCTAGGGTTAGAATGGTGCAGGGATGTTTTAAGGGGAAGACCTTTTTGGGAAAAGAAATTAGAGGCTGAAATCCTTTAAAATAGAGTTCTTCCTTGCGACCTTCCTTGTGATGAGGTCCTCTTCATCACGATAAGCCATCATGATAGGAACTGTCTCATCACAATAAGCCATTGCGTGAGGTTTGGTCTACTGTGATAAGCCACGCTGTCTATTCACTTTTATCACATTTTAAGCTCATGCTTCATTTAAACACCACTAAAATCAATTTCACAAAATGTCATAACATAAAAATTATTGAAGCATTCATTATTATTGGGAAATTTTAATAACAATGGGATGGGTCGTTACACCTTGCTTCCCTTTCTCTTTGTGTTCCTGTAGGTTCCTTTATCCTTGCTAATCTTCTGTATTATGTTCTTTGGCTTCTTTCTTTGTGTGTTCTATATCATTTTTCTTCTTTCTATCCTCTCCTTGTTCCACCTTTGGGTATAGTTCTGGGTGGATAATAAAGGATTCCTTTTCATTGTGTCCCTGCAGTTTGTAATTTTTGCAATACTTTTGGACACAGGCATATCTAGTGGTCACCCACTTCTCCTTGATCTCCCCTGATTTCTTCCTTATTCCAATATTGATCCTCTTTGGGATATCTCCTAATAAATATACCTCTCATTTTACCCTTACACACTTTGGCCTAGTCTTATTCTAAGTGTCCATATCTACTTATAGAAGTTTTCCAACTACTGCACCTAGTAAGATGTTTGCCTCTTTACTAATGAAATTTGGTGGCAGTGATGTGAATGAGATTCATGCTATAGATATAGAGGCTTCCTCCTCATGATCAAACAAAAGGTCCTGTATGAGAGTTCTCATGTGGTAGGACCATTATTTATGTGTGATGTAGAATTGTGGCTTTGAGAGTAGGGTTAATTTATCTTTCAATGCTGTGGCACATATTAATAGGTATTTATTTCTAAGAAAACCAATGTTTACCTTTCCCTTCAGTTAACATTTTTTGGTATTAACCTTCTAATACCTTGAATCTCCGGCCACCCATAGGAGAATTTTCCAATCAACACATATTAGAGATACTTGTTAATGATCATTTGTGAAACTTCCTCCTCTTCCCATACTATGCGTGGTTCACCATGAAGGTATGTGATCTGCTTCAAAGTTATAGGTTAGTGTTATGGAGTGGCTGGTTTAATCATATTGGCAAATTTTACTGTTGATGGTTGTCCAGTGTTGGAAAAAATGTTCACTATTGGCCTAGCCTCCAGTGGTGGAGGCTGGCAAAAATCCAATGGCCATGTTTTTCGATGTGATTAGGCAAATTTAGGGTTTCAGTGTTTCTCGGAGTAGAGAGCATTTTTTCAATGCATTTGAAATGTCTGCATTATTTGGTTCTATTTAAATTTTTTCTTTTAGTTAAAACCAAATTAAACCAATTATAGTTGGGTTTATTTTTGCAATATCAAATCACTAATCAAGTGTTTTCTCTCGATATAATTAGAATTATTGATTTTCTTTTTACACCCCTACCACTGAGTAACTTTATTTTAATTTCGCTCTTTGTTTGGTTTTATATATATCATTTCTCTGTCTCTCCATCCAAAATATTCTGTTTTAATGGTGTGCCTGGTATTATATATAATTGACTCTTTATTATATGAATGTCACAATGGGTCATATTTTGCCTGTGTGAAACTAATCCCCTCTAACCGGTTATTTCCTTTTAACAATGAAAATCCTATGGATTTTTTATACTATTAGTAATTCAATAATCATATTATCAACCAATCACTCACCACAGTACCCGTAGAGTCCATCGACATCTCCAATCATAGTTATATACATAGCATCCATCAACATCATCAATCACAGTTGTATACATCGCTTCCATCAACATCACCATACACAAGCTAAAGACACTAACAATCAAATATTTTATTTGAAGATACAAATAAATAAATAAATAAATAAATAAATATGTGCTATTTCTATTATTTTAAATTTTCAGACAAGGTATTCACACTTCTGTATGGTATCAAAGTATGCAAAAAGTCACGAAAATCAAATTGCTATCAATAGCATACTCTACGTGAGTATATGAGTCTATTGATATCCTTACTGCTGAACTATCATCCCAAGCCTAAAAAGCCAACTAAAACTCCAATTTGAGCCCTTAAGGTTGAAATAATAATTTTATTTCAAAATCAATTTACCCATAAAACAAGGGTCTCCAATATAAAATTTCAATGAAAACCTAGTCCCAATTGGACTCCAAATCATCAAATAACAATTTCACAACTTTAATTTAGGTACCTAAACCCTAATTTCCAACACCTAAATATTAATTATATCATGAAATAAATTATAAATTAATGGGAAATACATAATATAGGGTTCTCACCCCCGAGCAAAACTGAGCAAATCCCCTTGGAAATCACCAAAATTTGAGCTCCAAAAATTAAAATATAAAGAAATCTAAGTTAGAAAATAGGGATTTAATCTAGCTAGGAAAAATTTAATTTTTGGAAGCGTGGAGCCCAATCATGTATGGAGTCAAATGACCCAAACCTCACACATCGCAAATGCTACCTACCAATAACAACCTAGCCCAAATGACTATTTTGCAAACACGACCAGACTCTCAATAATGCTTTTATCAAGCAAATTCCTTCTTTGCAAAAATGGTCCCTCTATCATGATGTAGTATAAGAAAATCAGTTTCACCATCAGTTGTTACATCAGCTTACACAAAAAAACATTAAATTATCCCTCAAAACTTATCTAGAACCCCCTTGACACAAATGATGTAACAACACTCATAGTAATTTTTGATTTTTTATGCTTTTTGACTATTTCAACCCCCATAGTTTTATTATGGTATTTCTGATCTACAGAAGTAGGTAGCACAGTTTCTAAGGTATTCGGTTGGATTCAATGTGAGTTTTCATTTTGGAAGGTTTTAAAGTTTTTATATTGACTTTGGTCAACATTCAATAATTTAGCCATTGTATGAGAATTTCGTTAGTTCTGTTAGCTCCAAAATGCTATTTTTAGGTTAGTAGCAGTGTTGGTTTGGATCATGAGGCATTCGGATGCATTTTGAATTGTTAGTTGAAAAGCTAGAAGTTATAGCATAGTGTTGACTTCGATCAACATTCGTTGACAATAGCCTCCGTTGGTAAATTCGATCATTTCATTTAGTCCATAATGTTGCTTTTAGTTCATAGCATATTTAGTTTGTATTCATAGGGTTTTGGATGTATTCTGAGGGTTGATTCTGAGTTCGAAAGGTGTTTTTATCTTCAGCTGATTGTTGGTGTCTGGAGCATCGCTCAAACAGTGTTTCTTACACTCCTGTGGAGCTGCCCCACCGGCTAAAGTTCTTCTTCTATGGATTTTGATAGGGTGGAGATTGTTCACTCATGCAAAAGACTTTCTGCAGATGGGGGACTGCACAAGTGGTGTTCTTTTTGCTTTTACAGAGGTGGGCTTGGCTTGGAATGCTCACTTCTGCGGGGTTTCATCGGTAACAATGGAGCCACTGCTGCACTATTTTTTGTTCTTGTTGGCTAGCACGTATGGAAATAAACTGCTCCAGCAGTAATCCACGTGGTAAGTGGAGTCCGTAGTGGCACACATTAAGTTGCACTAGTTACTCTGCACATGTAACCATCTCTTCGCCGGTGCAGAGATCATTGTATATCGGTGGTTTTTTTTCCTTTTTATTGTATCTCTTCCATAACTCATTTATAGAGCTTGGGGACACAATTTTGGGCAATTCTAAAGAGGATTTTTTATGTTTCTTCATTGAGTAAGTTTTGTTACTTTTATACATTTTTCAATGATTATTTCATGATTTCACCGTCAAATGTTAGTTTTTAAACTTGAAATTTTAGAGTTTTTCCAGAGAAGTTAAAGAATTGTTTTCGATGATTTCAAGATCAATTTTAACTCTATTTTAGATAAAATTTCATATTTTAACTCATTAATCTTTGGATAAATTATTTTTTTTAATAAAATTCTTATTTTGTCCTAGTGGGTTCGAGGTTGACTTTTGGGTTGAATTTTTAGACCTGGATAAGAACCCTAGCAATATGGGTATCTTTGAACTCATTTTTACATGTAAAACTTGTTATTGGTAGATATGGTGCATTTGAAAGTCATTTGAAAAGGGAAGTCTCATGTGTGATTAATTAGAGACTCTCAAATCAGCTTAGAGGTAAGTTATGGCTTAACTTTCTTCAGACATTATTTGTGTTGGGACATATATTATAAAGTATGCTACATGTTGGATAAATTCATGGATTTGAGTAATAAATGAGATTGATTTTTGTTCTGATGCCCAAATTGAGACTTATATTGTTTTGAGTGATGAGGAACATACATTCCTGGCTTGATATTGAGGCTCATATCCTATGTTCGTGTTTTGTTATGATTTTGTGATTTTTGAACATATCTATTGTACTTGGCTTACTTTTACATTTTTGTTTATGCATATTCATTTATGTCATGGTGCATGGAAATAATTGATTGAGAAATAATTTGAAAGAAATGGATTGAAAGAAATACATGATTTTTGGTCTCCGATCGTGTTTGGGTCATTGATACTGCTTATTAGTCTCGATATGAGTCTGACTCATTGATATTAATTTTAGTACTAGTTTGAGTCTTTCAAGATTGAGAAAGGTCCTACTATTGCCATACCGGTCTCTTCATAGCGAGAAAGCAACTACTACAGCGAGAGATGAGGTCAGATTATCTGACTTAAGTCTATTTTTTGAGTTTTATTTCACAAACTCCCAAAATGTGTTCTAGAGCTCCAAGAAGGCAATATAGGGTTTTCCTTCGTTCAAGGTAATTATATAAACCTCTTTACATAATAATCATTAAAATCTTATAGAATCATTAGATTATGGATTAATGGTGGAATTTTTGGGTTAGAGCCCTAAATACATAAAAAGTGGGAAAAGCCCTATGGGTAGGTGTAAATTCACCTAGACATGATCATAAGATTTTACTTAACACTTCCTAGCATAAACATAGTATTTCTAAACATAATTACAATGAATTGAGAATATTGAGTTCCATAAAGGTGTGACCTTTAACATAAAAATGTCTTAAAAAGGGAATTGGAGTAGAAACTCCATGACTAGTGACCATATGAATAATGTGAGATTAGTTGATGGTTAATCGAACCTTGGGGAATACTGCGCACCTCGGGTAAGGGTAAAGTTAGTTGGTTAAATTTCCAAGACCAAAAATGAAGGAGTAAATGGTTAAATACCCTCTTATATTTATCTATCTAGACTTTGAATGATCTGGTGAGTTAACGAAGGGAAAGGCTATTGCAAAGTAGCTTGTGGTTTGGAATTCTTCACTAGAGGTAGGTTATGGTTTAATTGGAGTTGAGACTTGATTTAGTGCTTGTGTATTTTTAAATTGAATAGTATGTGATTGATCTTCGGACAAGTTTGAGTTGATGATTATGATCATGTTAATGCTTCAATAAATAAGTTATGTACATTGAAATAGATTAAAGAACATATAATAATAAGTGTATGCGTGATTAGTGCACTATGTTATATTCAAAGAGATAGAGACTTGGAACCATAGGTTCAGATTGGTTGAGGGGTCGAGTACCACATCGGTATGGATTTTGATACTGACTTTATAATTATGGAATGGGTACCAAAAGCTGGTACAAATACTGATACTGATATTATTATTATGAATTGGGAACCATGCACTGGTACAGTATATAGACCCTGGTGTGTCCCCTACAGGTCATGGCTAGTTGGGTAGAAATAAATCCCTTTAGCATGTATGTACACATTTCTAGTTACTTTTACATTGTTATTTGATATTGTGAGTTGGAAAGGCATATTGAGATGAAACTAAGGGTATTAAGTTACATTAGTAGAAGTGAGGTGTACATAGATCCCCATGAGATATAACTGTTGAGATCATGAGTAATTGAATTGTTATATTAACATTGATGACTTATATGATTTGTTGTGGACCTTTTTTGGTTTGACTTGAGGTGATTAATTATTGACTGAACAACTTTTTAAGTGTTGAAGTTCTATTTTACTAGTTATTTGATTTGACTATATACTTGTTCTAAATTGGGTCGAGCTATAATGCCTACAAGTACATAGTGGTTTGTACTAATACTACCCTATACTCTTTTTTTGTTGAGTGCAAATTGTATTCCAGAGGCTCAAACGCAACTTTATCTCCAGCCAGGACAACTAATTTTAATCCAAGGGTGAGCACTACATCTTCAGGCTGACATGGATCTTCACTTGGGTCACTGTCAATCTTTTGGATGATGACACTCTCTTTACTATGTTTAGTTTTGGACATCTTAGACATGTATTTTGTTTAGAGTTCTTGTAAAATGACTTTCGGGTGTTCGGTAAATGTAATTGACAGTGATTGTTTAGTTGGTAATTAGTATATTTTTTTAATATAAGTTGGTTTTATTATCTTTTTGTCTAAAATTGGTTGATTGTTGCTTTAAGTCCTGGATTAGATGGTTTTTCCACCAGAGGGTTAATGTGGGTGCCACTCACAGTCATTTAGGTTATGACAAATTTGGTATCAAAGTCTTAGGTTCATCAATGTCGTTGTACAAGAACATGTCCGGTAGAGTGTTGCGGAACAGTACATAGACATCTATAATTTTCTTTAAGAGGCAAAGGGACACTAAGAATACTCTACTTCTTTTTTTCTTCATGCTATTATTTGATTCTAATTGGCATATGGTGATCCAAATTGGTATCTAACTTCTTTCACTCTTATTCGCACATATGGTGTGAACACGTGCTTTAGTAGTGAGATCTAAGGTACCCAAACTCACCATTGAGGTTGCGGTTTATGGTAAAGGGCGAGTGAGAGGGAGATGCAGAGGAATGAAAGTCAGGCCCGCTAGGGTCGGGGCTTGGGTTGCTCTAAGTAATTAACTACTTTTTTTGAATCTACCTCAAGATTGACATCTATTTAGAAGAGGTTCGAATATCCTCCCCTGTAAGACCATCTTCCTGAGGTTGTAGATAATGAAGCAATAACAGTTCAGGAGAATGAGGTGGAACTAGTTCAGGGTGGTTTGACACCAATACAGATGTCTTCAGATATGATTCAACTAGTTTTTAGATTCTTGAGTGGGTTAACAGGAACTAGGGTTGCGCCTACAATTCCTTTTTTGCCATATCTTGGATTCAACATACTATTGTGGTAGTTCCTCAGATGGATGATGCATTAGAGACAGGTATCTTCTTGAGGCAGGTAGCAGGTCCGACAATGACAAGGGATGAGCATGATTTGTTCTGTATATTTTTCAAGATGAAGCCTTATGTCTTCCATAGTATTGAATCTGAGGATGCATATGAATTTACCATCGACTTCCATGAGCGAATTCATAATATGGGTATAGTTGAGTGGTATGGTATGGAGTTTGTCACCTTCCAGCTTCAGGGTGATGCTAAGATATGGCAGAGATCCTATGTAGATGTAGGGCTGCTGGGTCACCTCCATTGACTTGGTATAAGTTCTATTTGGTGTTTTTAGAGAAGTATATTCCACATACTCTTAGGGATAAAAGGAGAAATAAGTTTTCCAGTATCGAGTAGGGGAGTTCATCAGTTACAGATTATGAGGCTCGGTTCCATTTGTTGTTCCATTATTCATTGTAGATGATAAATACTGAAGAGGAACTGATTCACCATTCCATTAAAAGATTGAACACATGTCTTCAGATTTTAGCTCTACAGATGGTATCCTTCGACATATCTTTTCATGAGGTGATTGAGTTTGTGAAGAGTGTTGAGGGTGTAAAACAACAAAGTCATAAATTTGGCATACCCCGACATTTGCGTTAAGGCTTCAACTAAAGGAATATTTATCAAAAGCTTGCTGAACATGTCAACAAACTTATTGAATTTGTGCTCTTCCTTCTTCTTATTTAACCTTTGTGGGTATGGAAGAAGTCCCTTTGGTAGTGTGGTCGGTATACTTTGCGTAATAGGAGGGTCTTCCTCAATATCGATGGCCACTTGGGAAGGAGATTCAGCCTCCTTCCTCTCATTATCAACATCAATATTCACCGGGGCGTTGGGTGCACCAAGCTTCACCCCAATCCTTGGTTTTTTAACATCCTTTTCTTGTACAACCTCTTCATATTTATCACTCGGCTCTACAATGGCTTCAAAAATAGGCTTCTTTGCTACAACGATCGGCTCTACAATGGGCTCTTTCGCTATTCCACTTGTTCTTTCACTTCTAGTAACAATGTCCATGACATGAGCATCATTTATAGGATTAGCCGTGGTGTCACTAGGAAGTGTTGCCTTCATCCATGGGTTCGTTGGAGTGGATAAATGATTCATTTGGTCCTCAAGATATTTAATTGAGGCTGAATGAGAGCTCACAGTTTGATAAAGTGTTGAAACTTCACTTTTAATCTCACTAACCCTGGTATTTGTCGTTTCCACATTCTTTAGAACCAAGGACAATATATCCTCAATCTTTTAATGACCGGGATTGCTTGTGGCTGGTTGATATAAATAATCTAATTTATTTAGAGGCACATATGGGTTCGAACTCCGGTGATTGTATCTATCACCATCCTTGTCACGGTCCCTCTAATTTCTATTTCGTTCCTTGTCCCTATTCCAACCTTGATTCTCATCCCTCGGGCAACAATACCCGGGATGAGAAACCACCAACAAGTAGCAATGTTTACCATCCACGATGATTATAAGCTCGTCATCACTAGACTTGATCTCTGGTGTACTCATAGCATTCATGGTCTTAGCACTACTTGCCCCCATCATATGCTTGGCTAGCAAGTCTATTTGTGTCATCATTTTTTCCATGGTCTTATCCATCTCTTCATCCTTTCTCCGTATCTCATTTGTTAAAATGGATGTGGTCACTCCCGAGATAGGAATATTTACCTCCCTTGTGTGCCAAGCTTGGTTAGTCTTTGTCATTCTCTCAAGAAGTCCCGAGGCAAGAGGAAATTGTAGATCTATGAAGGCACCACCTCCAAGATTGTTGGCCATGGACTTATTCATTGAGTTCAAGGATCTAAATAAGCTTTGTAGCAAGACATTTTCCGGCAATCCATGGTTAGGGCACAACACGAGTTTCTTCTTAAATCTCAACCATGCCTCTTGCAAAGGCTCATCGAGAAGTTAGCAGAAGTTGGAAATTTCATCCTTCAGCTACATCATCCGTGATGGAGGGAAAAATATAGTAGTGAAAGCAACTACCAACTCAGCCCAAGTGGTGATTAACCCATCTGACAATTCCCCCAATCACTTTGTGTCTTCCCCCGTTAGAGAGAAGGGAAATAGGCGAAGTAGGATAGATTCTTTGGGTATGTTTTTTTTGCAAGATGAAAGGTTGTCATATCTATATAAAATTATGGATGTGCCTATTTGCATCTTCATGGGCTGATCCTCCAAACATCCCCTTCATTTGTATCAGATGGAGCATTGTGCTAGTGATGTGGAACACCGTATTTCCAACCGTAATGGGTACGCAGATTGCACCTACTACCACTTGAATCACAGGTTCATTGGATGCATCCAAGAACCCATTTATACTCTCGTTATTGCACACCTCACTCATGGGCTACTTGTGCAATGGATAAAAATAATAAACCACATAAAAAGAACAAACACTCTACAAAGTGATTTCAATTCATAATCAAAAAGGCTATTCAAACAGAATTCCCTAGTAACAGTGCCATTTTTTTATAACGCTCAAATATACTCTCCTAGATGGAGGTATCAGTGATCGTTAAGCAAAAAAAATTATATTACCCGACGGGAGTCGAGGTCGATCCCATAGGGAATTAGTGACTAGCCAAGTCAATTGTCAAGGAAAGACTTCACAACAAGAGTAGTTTGTTTGCAACAATAAAAGTAAAGGATTGGGGGGAACTGGGAAATAAGTCACACTTCGCAATTCAAAGTAAGAAAAATAAGTAAAAGCGGGTGTAAACAATAAGAGAGGACGACTAAGGATGTGTGTCAAATGGGACTCGAACACGGGTTAGGGTGATTTCTCATTTATATAAATTTTCACTAAACAACATGGATAGCCTTGGTTGTAAGCATGATTATTCATCTTTTGATCTAACATTCATATAATCATTCGTCTTATTTCAAGAACCATTGATTTCAACATGAAACAACCAAGATATACTTAGGGAGGTCACACTATCTCTAGCTTTAGACCTTTAAATGAGTGTTTCCGGTGAAATGAGTAATTTTTAGCCTCAATCTAAGTGGAAGCCCAAGTATCCACTAGAAATTTCATATCTGAAATTGTGAACTCCTTTCTCAAGCAAGCACACAACTAAGTAAATTAAATAAATGTTTGCAACCACCATTTTTAGAGTTAAAACATGGTGAAATCACTAGACCCATGTCATATTAGCAATTATGAACAAAAAATAGCAGCACCCATACCCATTTATCAAGAACCTATTTTAAACACATCCCTAGACAAGAGAATTAGCTACTAATGCTAGAGGAATAAAGAATAATACCAAATGGATAAGTCAAATTCTCTTTCATTCAAGCTAAATATTCAATATCCAAGCTCAGTTGTTACAAGAAAGGTGATTCAAAGAGTTAGGAAGAAGGAATTGGAGTGAAACACTATTCTTCTTTCTTAGAGAGAAAACTTGTTCACTACTCAAAACTATTCTCTTCCAAAAATTTTGAAAAACTATTAAAAACTGTGCCTGAAATGGGTTTTAGAATGTTTCCAAAACATCATACCAAATTTGACAAAAATTCCTTTCGGGAGCTGTGCAGAGTGATGTGCGGTTCACACATCTTGATGTGCATGTCGCACAGCTCTGTTTAGTGGACCAATGACTTGACTTGATTTGAGAGGTCCATGCAAAGTGGGGTACAGTTCTCCCCAGGCAATGTGCGCGTCGTACCATGACCTCACCCCTTAACAGATCCTTCAGCTAACTCTAAGCTTCATTCAGTGAGAGGTATGTACCACACCAATGAATATGTGTGCCGCACAAGGTTTGCATCCTTCAGTAGAATCTTCATCTTTTTTGATCACTTCACACTTCAACTCCTTTTAGACTCTTTTTGGGTCCATTTCCTTGTTTCTATCTTTGATCACAAGTACCTGCATACACAACAATAAAAGGCCATAAGAACCTATAAATCTCATCAAAATATAATAATAAATCATGATTAAAGGATCAATAAGTTGGTAGAGTACTGACTTATCACTAAGTTAAGAAAAATCCATGATAGGGTCATGAAGGGTGAGTCATGAAGGGTAAGGCCATGGAGTCCATGATTGATGATGATGGTGTTTTGAGTGTCAAGGGGAAAGTTTGTGTACCACACATTGAATAATTGATTCTTACTATTCTATCAGAGGCTCATTGTTTAAAATACTCTATACATCCTACTATGACCAAGATGTACCGAAATTTAAAGCAACACTATTAGTGGGGCCGAATGAAAAGAGTCATGGTTGATTTTATTACTAAGTGTCAAAATTGCCAGTAGGTAAAGTATGAACATCAGAAGCCTTGTGGTACTCTTCAGAGGATGTCAATTCTTAAATGAAAGTGGGAGAGAATAGCCATGGATTTTGACGTTGGTCTTCCCAAGACTTTGGTGAAGTACGATTCGATCTGGGTTATTATGGATAGGCTGACAAAGGCTGCGCACTTCATTCCATCCCAGGTGTGAAATGAGGTCAGCCAAGGTTTATCTCAAAGAAGTTGTTAGGTTGCATCGGGTTCCTATTTTCATTATTTTAGACAGGGGTACTCAGTTCACCTCTTACTTTTGGGAGAAGTTTAATGAGAAATTTGGTACTAGGTTGGACTTTAGTACAACTTTTTATTCTCAAACCAATGGGAGGTGTGAGCATACAATCCAGGTATTAGAGGATATGATATATGTGTGTGTGATGGATTTTGGAGGTCATTGGAACCAATATCTATCTTTTGCGGAATTTGCATATAACAATAGCTAATATTTGAGCATAGATATGGCTCCATTTGAGGCATTGTATAGGACAAGATGTAGATCTCCCATCGGTTGTTTGATGCAGTTGAGATGAAACTGTGGGGTACTAATCTTCTGAGAAACTCTATTGAAAAAGTGAGATTCATCCAAGAAAAGCTTGTAGTGGTTCAAAGCAGGGAAAATGAGTATGTGGATACAAAAATAAGAGATGTACATTTCATGGAAGGTGAGCAAGTGTTACTCAAAGTCTCACCCATGAAGAGTGTTATTAGATCCGGTTAGCATAGTAAACATAGTCCAAGGTACATTGGACCTTTAGATATTCTTAAGGTTATGGTTCAGGTAGCTTATAAATTGGATTTGCATCTGAGCTTGTTGAGAGTTTATCCCGTGTTTCATATGTCGATGCTTAAGAAGTATCATGGAGATAGTGACTACATCATTCATTGGGATTAAGTCATGTTAGATAAAAACCTCTCTTATGAAGAGGAACCTGTTACTATCCTTGATAGAGATGTTCAGAAATTAAGGACATAGGAGATTGAGTCTGTGAAAGTCCAGTAAAGGAACTGTAATGTTGTGAAGGACACTTGGGAGACAAAAGCAGACATGCGTAGCAAGTATCTGTAGATTTTTGCCGATCCAGGTAACTCCTTGCTTTCACTTTTCTTCATGTTTCCATTTGGTGATGAACGGTTGTTTAATTAGTATCTGATGTAAAGACCCATCCCATTGTTATAGTGTTTTTGAGGTTTAAGTAACAAGATTGAGTTTTCCCTTGAAGGAGAGTTGATAAAATCTCAAACTAGGGTGAGTTTTGATGAAAATTAGTGTTATATGCTCTAGAGATGATTCATGCCTTATTGTGTAATACGTATTTTGTGGTGTTCATTAATGGATATTCAAGTGTTGCATAGTCCCATAGGAACCTTCGGGATGATAAACGGGTTCATAGAACTCTGGTTATGATGGTTACCGCGTGAGACTCAATTTTTGATGTCTTGAATCTAATTGTGTGTTGTGAAATGGGAAGTGTTGGCTAGTTTCCAAGTTTCTATTTTTTTGGACCGGTGCAGTGGATGAAGTCCTGCTACAGCGGGTCCAGGGTAGCAGCACAGTTACAGCACAACGAGTCTGGAAAGTCATCTAAGCTCACCATAGCGAGCCTAATCTTGCCATAACAATCTCGCCGTAACAAGAAAGCGACTGCTGCGGCAAGAGACAAGGTCAGATTACCTAACATAAGTCAGTTTTCAGAGTTTTATTTTACAAACTCCCAAAATACATTCTAGAGATCCAAGAAGGTGATTTTGCCAAGGCTAAGTTATTTTCCTTCATTCGAGATAAGTTTTTCCGTAAACCTATTCATTCAACAATCGTTAATCCTTGTAGAATCATTAGATTATGGATTAATGGTATAATTTTTGGGTTAGAATGAAAAGTGGGAAAACCCTATGGTGTCATGACCCAAAGTTGGGCCATGATGGCACTTGCTAAAAACCCCAGCAAGCAAGCCAAACCCAAGAGAACGAAAAATACACTTTGACATTTAAATAAGTAAAGTAGAGACACAATATTAAGATGAGGGCCAACATCCTAGATATATACCTTATAGTACAAAATATACAAAAAGGCCCTAAAGAGACAAAAAAAGATGAAATATACATAAGAACCAAACTCCGGACCTAGTGTCACCGATACAAGAGCGTCTATGTACAGAAATAGTGCTATACAAGAAGCTATTGTCTATTAAAATACAAAATACAGACAAAATAAATAGATGGAAAGTAGTAATATCTCCAGAGGTCGGGACCTCACCATGATCCAAATAGCAGCTGGACTTGAATGAGTAGATGATCAATAAGGGCGGCTCGTACTAGGTATTGCATAAAAACAAGATGCAGAAATATAGTATGAGTACCAAAACATTGGGCACTCTGTAGGCATCATAGGCCGATCGAGCTCAGAAGATGATATATGATATAAGAAACAGGAAAGTAAGCTAGCTATCGGTATCTACCTAAATCTTGTTATCATAGGAAAACTAAAAAGAAGTATAATCTTAGATAACGGTGAAGATAATAATAATAAAAGCAATAAGCCACTCAAAGTGCATACAAGAGAGTGCAATGCATCATGGGATGGTATGGTGAAAATATGGCTAATGCAGTAAAGTAAAAATCCCAAAACGCGATACGCGGGCCACCGTGTAAGCTCCCTGAATTGTCTTGCAAGCTTCCCTAGAACTCATCAACATATAAAGTAAAAGTAAAAACCAAATATATGCTGCTCGAGCCACTTGGAATCATACCCCGAACTCATCAAAAGGAAGTAAGCAGCGAAAAGGTCTGGAAATGTCCCTCGGACCGAGTGTAAAAGTGGTACTATTCCTTTCTTTCTAAAACTAGTGATAAAACCTTGAAATACCTTTCTGAAATCGAAAAATCATAGTAAGAGTAGAAAAAACCCATCTTTCGATCAAAAACCTCATATTTTTATAAAATACCATACCACTAGCCATGTAGATGCATGTATGAGTATATGCATGCCAATACAGAGAATACATGCATATATGTATCTATCAAACAAGGCAAAACTTCCTCCAAATAAGATAATTGACCTGGAAGTCCGTCCAATCCAAGATATGGCCTCGGGCCTACAGTTATACAGTAATGGCAATAAATACGAAAATGAAACTATTAACACAAAAATAACTATACACATCTACTCTACTACGAATATCGTCACAATCCTATACTAAGCATTTTAGTCTTACATAATAAGGCTACAACACCCTAGACTAAGGATAAATATGATAATTCTATTATATGGTCCCAAGAATTGCCAAATATACATAAATAGAATTTAAACCTAATTCTAACCTAAAATTTATCCTAATATTCAAGTAACTTATAAAATATAAAATCTAAATTAGTCAGGCCTAAAAGAGGTTAACCGTAACCTACCTCAACGTTGAACTACAATTGTGATACACCCAAATTACACCTCCATTTAGAAGCGTAAGCGGTCGCTGATCAAATATATAATCCAATGAAGGTTGGGGTCGATCCCATAGGGAATATGGTATGACTATGGTTGATATGTGTTCACTTGCGCTGTTATCCATTTATTTCCCTACGAAGGTTTTTTTTAATGTAACAAGTAGTAATTGTAACTAGAATGTAAATAAGTAACAGTGACAGTTTAAAGAGTTGTACTCAATGGGAGAGGTGACTAGGGTAGTGTTCCCCATGAGATCATAACTTAGTAAGGCATTGTACTTAGTAAACTAGTTTGGTGCTCAGCATGTAAATCGGTAAGTTAGGTTCACCTAAATCCTTGGTTCGACAGATAGATGAATTTCACCACACGCCTTGGTCCGGCCGTGAGTGTATGATTTACTAACCCTTTCCTTGGATCCCAGATTAGCTATTCCTGGACAAGGTCAAGCTATTAGATGAGGGTTGGTAGCCTTAAATCTCCGTTGTTAAACAATCCTTTTCCCATCCGTTACCTCCTTGGTCCGGCAAGTTAGGATAAGGTGAGTTATAACGTTGCGCACTATAAAAAAGCAATCAAAGCGAAGGGAAAAACAATACATGCATAAACACCACCGCAGCGTACCCAAGTACTTTGCCTACTTCGTTAATCCTTGATGGTTCCCACAATCCTAGTTGTGGATTTAGCTACTCATGTTCATAAGTAAACAATCAAGAGGTATTAATGTGTTCATGATCATTTACTTATGATAAGGGATAAAGAAATTCGGAGTCTTTAATAGATGAAGATGGAAACCAAGAACAATGAACTATGAATGTATTCAACTCTCAAAACCAAGAAAAAATTAACATCACAATATTTCAAATGTGTTTCCTACAAAGTAGCGAGCATAAAACGTAAAATAAAACCTAGGAAAGGTATTTATAGACAATGAAAAACTATCCTAATTAAACAAGGAAATTGGAATCGGCAGCTTCCACGGACACAGTCTACGGTCCGTGGAAGTTTCTATGGGTCATCGTCAGCACTCGTGAAACTCAGAGTATTTGTCATCCTACGGGTTCTCTTCCACGAGTTCTTCCTACGACTCATGACTTGAATCACAGTTCATGAACTTGAGTCATCAATCTCAGACTTTTTACCCCTTCTCTAATCAGGTTCCACGAGCAGGAATCACGACTCATGAACAAGTCCATGGCTCGTGGAAAACTTCCATAGAACTCGGGCTCCAGCTTGACCTTTAGTACTCTTTCCACAACTGACTTCCACGACTTGTGGAAGTGTTCAAGACTCGTAGGATTGAGTCGTAGAAGTCAGTTTCAACCCAAAAATGTCAATCTTTTCCTTCACTTAGTCTCTGAACCCTGTTTTCCTGCACAAGACTCAAAAGCACATCAAAGGTACTAAAAATCGCTAAAGAGCATACTCCAATTCCATGTTTTAAGCGTCGAAAGTGCCGCAAACTAATGGTACATCAACACACTCAACTTAAAAATATTGCTTGTCCTCAAGAGACAAAACAAAACTATCTAGAACAATGCTTGCGAAAAAGAAAACTAGGAACTACGACAGTCATATGATTTAGCAATTCAGTTTACAACAAGTATCCCCCCTTTTCAATACAAACAACTGCATAAATTTTTCCTATCAAGATAACACAAGAGGATCCATGGATGACATTACAATATCAACAGATAACATTACATACATATATGAGTCTTACCTTAAAAGTTAACAGTCAATGTTACTCTAGTGCCCTCACAACAAAGAAGTCCCAATCGCATAGTGATATAATCAAGATTGCTGCGACTGAACTAGAACACTCACTCTCACAAAGATATTCAAGCAATGTGTGCATAATACCATAGGCTTTCCCTTATTTTCTACGCCTCAGAATTTATAGTGTTGGATTAGGATCACTATAGGACTTTATTGGACTTGTAACGTAGGCTCGGGGATGGGTATGGTAGATATGGGAAATAGTGACTAGGCCCTCCTCGGCACTATGCTATGCTTCTTCCACTTTTCCAGACCAACTTTTTTTTTCCTCTCTTTTTCTCCCATTTTATTCTTTCTTTTTCATCAAGTGACGGGTGTGGCTTTTGTTTCAGACTCAACTTATTTTCTCACAGTTTTTTCCTTTCTTTTTCTTTTTCTTTCTTTTTTTTCTTTTTTTTCGAGTAAATCTGCCACACCCATTATTTCCCTCTTTATCACTAACCTTTTATTTTCATACCCCATATTTCAAACTCACCTTCGCAGTAGCCACCCTCAATTTAGGAAATTTGCCTGAGTTGAGGTGTACAATGTCTAAGGAGGGACCAAGGCCAAACTGAAAGTTCTTAGAAAACAGGGAAGTCAATTAGGCTAAACAATAAAAAGGGTCAATTTAGTTTCAAAATCAGGGATCAAAGGGTATTAACATCATTTGGATGTTCATTTATGCTAAAGTGGACTATTTCAAAAATGGCCTATGATCCTTTCCTAACCAACCATCCTACACCCTAGGCAAGACTAATCGGGCAAGTTCTAGATTGGCACACAATGCAAGAACAGTACAAATATCGCTCACACACACATGGCACAGAGAATAACAATCTCATGCTAACTATCAGGTTCATACTATAGCTAAGACATTCATCAGATCGATTAACCTAACATCATGCACAGATCCATCATGGTCAGTCTATCAAAAATAGATATTTTCATGTCACACTAAATTTTTGGAGGGGTCTTCATTCTTTTTCAATCAAAATCCAATTCAAAATCATACCATAGACTGCGTTAAGTTCGTTTTCTTCTTTTACTACACACAACCTATACTAAATGTGCCGTTTCAATAGAAATTAAAAATCCTTAAGGAAAGAACACATGCAAGAAAACCCCAAGGACTCGGGTACCTTGTGAGTACCCTTATGGGTTGCCTCTCATGCAATGCTTGATTAAACATTGAGGCACGATACGAGTCTTTTGGTTACTCAAACTTTGCCAAGAGACCCATCAAAATAAGGAACATGTACTGCCCCCACCCCACTAAAAGGTTATGTACGTTGCCCTCAATTCAGTAAAACAATAAAGGCATAGGGAGGAGAGAACATACGTGAGGCATCTAGGCACCGATGTTCGATAAAGTAGGCAGGGCTGATGATATAACACCCACACCAGTGTCAGTGGTGGCGGCGATGGTCATCGCGCTCAATCACTCAATAATAGGAGAGACATCGATAGATGACCTCTCAGTAGCAACCAACTCCGGAGTCCCAAGAACTAAAGATGTAGCCCATCCACCAACTGGGGATGAATTAGAGGATGCACCATGACGTCTTTGCTGCTCTGCCTCCTCAAAGAGACGCATATCATTAAGAGATCATCGTATGGTAGTAGTGGTATCGTATCACAACCTCTTTAGATCCATCTCAATCTCAGAATTGCTATAAGTGCGCACACTCTTCGGTCTATCACCCGGAGGCACAGGCTCCATCCCAGCAAATAAGTCAACAACTCAGCGCATGGGCGCTAGGACTTCAATATCGATCGAGGGCATGAGCGGGGTCTGGGTGGTGTCGACAGATCTAATCTCCTATTGGAGTCATGCCAACTCATCCTGAATATGTCCCAAATCCGGGCTATATATGGACTGTAGCCAAGCACTCACTCGGTTCTCAAAAGCATCAACCCATGCTGTCATCTCTCGTGCGACCCAATCGATCTCAACTTTTATTCTCTCCTCCGCGGCTACTACAATAGATCTCACCTATGGTTGGAGCTGGTCCAACAAATCATTCACTTGTTTTTGCATATTAGCCTGGCGAGCAACCAGCTTCTGGAGATACTCGACATCCATAGTAATCCTACTCGAAGAAGCTGGGTGCGAAGGCACGGTAGGGATGCCTACTGGTGGCTGAGAGGTCGAAAGCGCTGGAGCTGAAGCTATGGTTGTGGCACGCTCTATGGATACACTTACCCCTATATAATTCAAGTCCATTGGGTATTGTGCTACGGAGGACCCTTCAACTCTTATAGTACTAGAATAAATGGAGGATGACGATCGTTGGTGTGCAACTGGGTTAGCCACATCTCTAATCATATCGGCATCCTGAATCCTAGTTACCTCCATAGTGTGGTAAATATCGCCCATCCGCAGGACTACCGAGTCCATGCATAGACGATGAATTAAACAGGGAAAGGATATGCTAGTGTGCGGTCTGAATGCCCACTCATGTATCTCCTCTAATATGCAGTATGGGAAATTAATCTCGTATCTAGCCATGATGCTAGCCACTAGTACTGCATGTTCATGCATCAGGGAATTGTTCACCTGATTCGGATAGATGCGGGATCAGAAAATGGCCCACCAGAACTTGCTGGCAAAATTTAATGTTGCCCTTTTTATGTCACCATCGTGAACCCATTCTGCATCTTCACCATTCTTTGTTATATACCCCGCAGCCCATCTCAATAAATCCGCTCGCTGAACCGGGTTCCTCATCTTTATTTTATCTCGGACAATATTCATCTTGCTATCAAACTCGGCCATGTTGACTTGTAACTCATGCTCTGGTCCAAACAAGAACCGCTAAATAGTCTGCTTAGAGATATCCATAGGTGCATTTCGCACCAAAGTACTGGTAAGTGGAGGTAGATCATGATATCGCTGTCTTGGTCTAAGGAGCTCACTGCCTGTAGCCTTATAGGAAGCATAAAATTCTCAAACTATCTCAGGACAATAGCTACCTGGGGACTCAGTCATCCAACCGCATCTGTAGTGATTGAATGTGGCCTGAATATCTGGGATGGATACTAAGCCCTCAGTTCATATCCGTGGCTTCTCAAAAATACCCCTTTTGGGTAGGCCCCTGTTGGACAAAAAATTCCCATGTTTGTAGATGGTCTGCATCTCTGGATCCCACCATCTCTGATTATCATGAGCCTCCGGTCTCTATGCTCTATCATCCACTTTCTGGTCTGAGGTGTAGCTCCCGGGATGGTCAGATCAGAAGAGTTCTTATCACCGGATGCTGACTCAATATCATTAGCCTTATTTTCGTTGTTAGTACCGGTCCTTGTGTTGATCTCCCGGCTACCATCACCCTCTTCGAATGACCCCTCTCCCTTCTCAGACTGGGAAAGAGTGGTCTCTGTTGGTGGTACTGTGGTAATGGCTAGCTGAAGTGCGGCTTCGTCAGCTGCCTTTGTTTGGGCCCCACATCTTGTGGTCCGATGCTCTACATCCGATTTGAGCTGAACCTCATAATTTTCCTCCAATCCGCTTGATTCTGGTTCAGTTGGCTCATCGGGCTCATCCATGAGTTTGGACATTAGCAGACGAGCCCCTTCTCTCACCTCTTTAAATGTGCGGGCTGTACCCTTTTGCGAGGTGTTTTTCGATTATGTTGTACCTACTGAGGAAAATATCAGTACAGCCAAGCCAAGAAATCCCCAAAAAATATTAAAATTTCACTGAAGTTTGGGTCCACGAGTGAGTTCCACGATTCGTGGAATGAACCATGACTCGTGGAAGTCCCTCATGATTTCTGGGAAAAACAAGATGGTTACAGGTCTGAGTTCTACGATTTGCACCTACGACTCATGATTAAAACAACCACTCGTAGATTCCTCTCATGGAAATCAGACCTCTTTGACTGTCTGCAGGTCTAAGATTTACGAGTACCATCCACGACTCGTGGAATGAACAACGACTCGTGGACGACCCTCGTGGAAATTAGACCTGAGGATAGGTTTCTGTTCTAATTTCTACGAGTGCATTCCATAACTCGTGGAGTGAACCATGACCCGTAGAGTGCACTGGTGATCACTATAATAGCAGAAAACCAAGCCTTTTCAAATTCTCTTAATCTTTCAAACACTTGAAACACATATACACATAATTTCATACCCATATTAAGTATTAACTCTACAGTATCATTCCATAGGGTGTTTACACAATTTATTCAACCAAAATAACCCTAGGTCAAGTTATGTTCTCCAAAAATTCAAACAAGGATAGAATTTGTGTTCATACAGTCGAATTTATGGAAGACCTTGAGTGAATACTAGTGATTGTGCCCCAAAGACCACGAATCACGACTTGAAGCGAACTGTTATGCTATTTTTCGACACTTATGGTAAGGAAAACAGTGACACGATCAATTTGGGGGGAATATGGGGAGTGATTTTAGGATATTAACTGATTTGATGGCAGATTGAAAGGGATTTGGGTGTTTGAATGGAAGTAGGAGATGGTGGTGGTCGGTTTTGATGGAAAAAATGGGGGAAATATTTGATTTTAGAGTAATTTAAACAATAGGGGTTGTGGGTTAGGTTGGGTGAAGTGGGTGAACAGTAAAATTAAAATAAAACTTACCTGCATTTCATGAGTCGTGTTCATGAGTCGTGGAGTTAACCATGACCCGTAGAACAGGCTCGTGGAACAAGTCTTTCCTCCCATGATTTTGTCTGATTTCCATGACTAGAAACCACGATTCGTGATTGTGATCATGGCTCGTGGAACTGGTTTGTGGATTAAGTTCTACAGATGGCCGTAATTCTCTGATTTCTATGACCCGAAACCACGACCCATGATTTTAATCATGACTCATAGAACTGGTTTGTAGATGATGTTCTGCACTTTTCATCTTTTATCCGAGTTCCACGAGTTGGGTCTACGACCCGTGGATTTATCCACGGTTCGTGAACCTTGCTCGTGGAACCTTACTTACCCATTTTTGGAGTTTTATCTTTTCCAGCATTTTCCTTCCACTTGTTCCTGCACATATAGCAAACATTAACCTTGGGTTTCCTCCCATGAAGTGCCTGATTTAATGTCGCAACACGACGCGAGTGTTTTGGCTACTCAGGCTTCGCCAAAACACTTCTACAAAAGTAAAAATAGCAAGATAAAAAGAAAATATTCATGGGTTTCCTCCCATGAAACGCCTTATTTAACATCGCAGCACGACGCAGGTTGCTTGATTACTCAGACTTCATCAAGCTCCTTGGGTGGGACAAATTCATCTAGGCTCCATGCTTCAATTGTTTTGAGCTCCTCTGCTGTACCGAAATATGCTTTGATCCGCTGCCCATTTGCTTTGAACCTTTTTGCTTCATGGTTTTCAAGTTCAACCTCCCCGTGAGGAAATACCTGCACCATCTTTAGTTGTCCAATCCACCTGGACTTCAGCTTGGCAGGAAACAAGCACCCGGCTGGAAGTTTATCTTTTCTATCTTCTGGTCATGGTACAATTTCATCCTGTCCTTATATAATTCTGAACTCTCATATGCATTCAGGCAAAATTCATCCAACTCATTTAACTACCCAAGCCGCTGCAACGATGCCTCAGACCAATCCAAGTTCAGCTTCTTTAATTCCCACATAAACTTATGCTCTAACTCAACCGAAAGATGGAACACCTTACCAAACATGAGCTGATATGGTGACATACCTTTTGGGGTCTTGAATATAGTATGGTACGCCCACAACACATCATCTAACTTCCGTGACCAATCCTTTCCATTGGCATTGACAGTCTTGGACAGGATCAATTTTATTTCTCTGTTGGAAACCTCCACTTGCCCACTCGTCTGAGGATGATAAGGTGTTGCAACTCTGTGTTTTACTCCATATTTCTCAAGCGAGGCACGAAACAACTTGTTGCAAAAGTGAGAGCCTCCATCACTTATTATTGCCCTTGGCGTACCAAACCTAGAGAAGATGTTCTTTTTCAAGAATGATGTGACACACTTGCCTTCATTACTGGGAAGCACAACCACCTTCACCCATTTTGATACATTGTCAATAGCCACCAATATGTATCGGTTTCCATTAGATGAAACAAACGGTCCCATGAAGTCTATGCCCCAAACATCAAAGAGCTCAATCACAAAGATGGGATTAAGAGAAAGCTCATGCCTCCTTGATATACCCTCTTCCCTTTGACATATGCTGCAAGCCTTAGAAAACTCATGGGTTTCTTTGTGAATAGTCAGCCAATAATAGCAGCATTGTAAAATCTTGTGTGCAGTCTAGATACCACTATGATGACCCCCAAAAGGGGATGAATGGCAAGCCTCTAATATATCCATCATTTCAGCTTTAGGCAAACATCTCTGTATCATAGTATCAGCACACACATGGAACAAGAATGGTTCTTCCAAGAAGTATTTCTTGACGTCGGACACGAACTTTCTTCTTTGATGGACAATCATATCATCAGGCACCAAATCACTTGCCAAATAATTGGCAATGTCAGCAACTATGGAATCAAATCTTGAGAAGCGGCTAACACTTGTTCATCAGGAAACCAATCATCAAGCTTCAACATTGCTTCTTCTTCTAGTCTAGACAAGTGGTCTGCTACCTGATTCTTTGTACCCTTCTGGTCCTTGACTTCAAAATCAAACTCTTGGAGCAGTAACACCCATATAATCAGCCTTGGCTTAGCATCCTTTTTCACCATGAGATAACAAAGAGTTGCATGGTCACTATGCACCACCACCTTGGTGCCAAGAAAGTAAGATCTAAATTTCTCAAAAACAAAGACCACAGCAACCAGACCTTGTTTAGTGACAGTATAGTTATTTTGAGTTGGGTTAAGTGCTTTACTAGCGTAGTATATAGGATGAAGAATCTTTTTTCACCTTTGACGTAGGACTGCTCCTAGCGACACTCCACTAGCATCACACATAACCTCAAAAGGTTGAGACTAATCAGGAGTAATAATGATAGGAGCTGAGACTAACTTTTCTTTAAGGCATTTGAATGCCTTCAAGCATGCATCATCAAATACAAACTTTACCTCCTTCTCCAATAATTTGCACAATGGATTAGCAATTATGGAGAAGTCCTTGATAAACCTCCTATCGAAACTAGTATGCCCTAAAAAGCTTCTAATCCCCTTCACAGAAACTGGTGGAGGCAATTTTTCAATCACCTCAATTTGCTCTTTGTTGACCTCAATACCCTTCTTGGAGATCCTATGGCCAAGCACTATTCCCTCTTTCACCATGAAGTGACACTTTTCCAAGTTCAACACCAGATTACACTCTGCATATCATTTCAGCACACAACTCAGATGATCCAAACAATCTTCAAAAGAGTTACCCACTACAAAACAATCATCCATAAATACCTCAATAGTGTCTTCCACCATATCTAAAAAAATAGACATCATGAAACGCTAAAATATCACTGGTGCATTGCATAAACCAAAAGGCATCCTCTTGAAAGCAAATGTCCCATATGGACAGGTGAAAGTGGTCTTCTCTTGGTCTTCAGAAGCAATCGAAATCTGATTGTATCCCTAATAACAATCAAGAAAACAATACTATCTTCTACCTACAAGATGGTCTAATATCTGATCCATGAATGACATTGGAGAATGGTCCTTCTCAGTTCAAATATTCAGCTTCCTATAATCTATGCATATGCGCCAGCCTGTGACTGTCCTCATCAGAATCAACTCATTCATTGCATTTGGGACTACAGTAATCCCATCCTTCTTTGGCATATACTGAACTGGGATCACACACTTGGTGTACGCAATAGGGTAAACCACACCTGCATCCAGTCACTTAATAATCTCCTTCTTGACGACCTCTTGCATAGGCTGATTCAACCTACGTTGGTGTTCAATACTCAGAATAGAATCTGGTGTGAGCTGAATTTTATATGTACAGATTCCAGGAGAAATCCCAATGATGTCTATAATGATCCAACCAATGGACCTCTTAAACTTCTTCAACATAGAAACCAGAGCCTCAACCTGCCCTTCAACTAAATCTGCAGCAATAATAACCGGTAAAGTCTCATTTTCTCCAAGGAACACGTACTGAATATGGGCTTGAAGCACTTTAAGCTCCAAAAATGGCGGCACCTCAATAGATAGTCTGACAGGCGGAGTCTGTCTATTTTTCAAGTCCAAAGAAAGATTATTTGGAGCATAGGTATAAGACCCCATACCTACTTGTTCTTCAACCATCTCGTCATACTCATCAATATCATCTCCTTCAAAATTCATAATCACAGCCGCAAGTGTCTCAAAATCGAGTCTCTCCTCAACAAGCACAACTAACTGATCTTTATCAACCACATCATTAACTGAAACCACTCGCATGTCGTCATGATGCTTCATAGACTGGAAGACATTAAAAGTAACTACCTCATCATTCAATCTGAACTTCATCTGCGTAGTCTCTAAATCAACAAGCGCGTGTCCAGTAGTAAAGAATTGTCACCCCAAAATGATAGGGACTTTAAAATCCACCTTGCAGTCAAGAATCACAAAATCTGCAGGGAAGATGAAGGTATCAACTTTCACAAGAGCATCATAGAGAATCCCTACAGGACTTTTCATGGTGCGATCTTCCATAAAAAGTCGCATTGTAGTCAGTTTGGGGGCTCCAAAACTCAGCTATTTGAATGCAGCTAATGGCATCAGATTAATACTCGCACCTAGATCACACAACTCCTTAGCAAATTAGAATGCTCCAATATTGAAAGAAATATTAAAAGCTTACGGATCTTCTTTCTTCTGCACCAAAGAATGATAAGCTATCGCACTACAGTGGTGCAAATTATAAGCTGTCTCAAAGCTTACTGTCCTCTTCCTAGTCACCAGATCCTTCATGAATTTTGTATATCCAGGCATCTGCTCCAATGCTTCAACTAAAGAATTGTTGACTAAAAGTTGTTTCAGCATGGAGATGAAGTTGTGAAATTCGTCGTCCTCAACTTTTCTTCAATCTCTGTGGGTAAGGTGGAGGAGTAAATGGCATGCATTTCAGGACTGGTGGAACCTCTTTGCCCTTTGCTTTTGACTCAGAAGACTTTCTCTCACTTGTCTCTTCACCACTATCTTTTTCCTCAGACTCGATCATAATTTCAGCGTCCTTCTTTTCAACTTTGACTGTCTCGTCAACAACTATAGGCATGGGAGGATCAATAGTCTGCTTTCCGCTTTGGGTGGTGACAGCCATAACCTATTGATCATTATTAGGATTCTGAATGGTGTCACTTGGGAGAGTACCCTTTTGACGCGGATTCATACTAGTGGGAATCTGGTGCATCTGCATCTCAAGCTGCTTTATGAAAACAGAATGTGAATCCACTCTCCGACTGATATTTGAGATGTTAGCTTTTATCTCTTTCATGCTTGCATCCGTAGAATCAACCTTTTGAAATACTTTATTGAGCATCTCCTTCATGGTAGGTTGTTCAGGTCTATCTTCACGGTTTCCAGTAGGGACATAAAGACCACTTCTATCATGCTTGTACCCATCCTTTTTGTGCCAGTCACCATCCCTATCTCTAGCTCGGCTCCTATCTCTGTAACTGGACCGATTGTAGTAGTTATATCTATCTCTGTTATAACCTTGATTCCCTTGGCCAGAGGCCCAGAAACCCGCCCCTTGATCATTCAGATAACTAACCTCTTCCTCTGATGAGTAATCGTCTGGCCTTGGTTCTTTCCTTTGTGAGCCGATGGCTTTCACCTTCTCTACTCCTCACTTAGGAATTTCTTTGCAAGCAACCCAACACTCAGTTTCATCTCAGCAATATCCTGTTTGAGATCTTGAAGTTAATTGAAATCCACAGACCTACAAAACACATATGTACATGATGGGGTCTCTAACTCTCTAGTATGCCATGCTCTGTTGGTTTTGGCGACTCTGTCCAACATCTCATAAGATTCAAAATACGAATTCTTCATCAATGCTCCTCCAGTTACAATGTTAGCTTCTGCTTTTGTGTTGGCGTGCAATGCTTTGTAGAAGATCTCCATCAGATGCATTGAAGGAATTTCGTGTCTCAAAATTGCTTCAACTTCTTCTTGAACGTCAACCAAGCCTCATATAATGCCTCTGCAGGTATCTGCTTTAAATTATAGACCTCTTGCTTCAGCTACAACATCCTTAATGGAGGAAAGAACTGCTATAAAAACTAAGTCTTCAGCTCATGCCATATGTATATGGAATTATCGGGCAGTTCTCAGAGCCACGCAGTCACCTCATCGGTTAATGAGAAGGCAAACAACCTCAGTATAATAGCATCTTGCCCTACTCCTGGTAGACTATATGCCTTGCAAATCTGAGTAAAATTCTTCACATAAAGATTTGCATCTTCTGTAGGTTTTCCAGCATTTAGTCCCATATGGTTCATCAACTGGATCATGGTGCTGATGATGTCAAATTTCTCTCCCTTAGTCAGTGATGGCAACACTATAGGTCCAGTAATGCCCAATTCCTCCTCCTTATCATCCTCATCATAATCATAGTAGTGAGGGGCTTGCTTGGGGTTCTGTGTTTATTGGCCCCTATTTTGTGGAAAATTTCATCTAGTTGCTGTCTCGTCTTAGATATATGTTGTCGTGCTTGCCTTGCTTGCTCAGCTGCCACTTTTCGAGCTGCAATATCAACTGTAATTTGAGCATCTTTAACAGCAAGGGCATCTTCCCCTGCCTTTTTCCTCTGCTCAGATTCCTTTTTCCTCTACTCGGCTTCAACCAACAATCGAGTTGTGATATGCTCCTGTGTCTCGTGCTCTCCCTCTTTAGCCATGTTTCTTAAGGTTTTGGAAAGCTCGGGATCATATGGGATCAAGGGATTTCCTTGACTGCTTGTACTGGGCATACAAAAGTGTGCAACCTGTAGAACAAAACAAAAACAACTGAAAAAGTAACATCAGGAAATAAGGACTAATAGTAAAATAAACACAATCTCTCTTAATCCTAAACTGTATTATCCGGAAATGGCGCCAAAATTTGTTAAGCCCAAATTACACCTCCTTTTAAAAACGTAAGCGGTGGCTGATCAAATATAGAATCCAACGAAGGTTGGGGTCGATCCCATATAAAATATGGTAGGAATATGGTTGATATGTGTTTACCTGCGCTGTTAGCCATTTATTTCCCTACGAAAGGGGGTTTTAATGTAACAAGTAGTAATTGTTACTAGAATGTAAACAAGTAACACGTGACAGTTTTAAGAGTTGTACTCAATGGGAGAGATGACTAGGGTAGTGTTCCCCGTGAGATCATAACTTAGTAAGGCATTGTACTTAGTAAAGTAGTTTGGTGCTGAGAATGTAGAATCGGTAAGTTAGGTTCACCTAAATCCTTGGTTTGGCAGATAGATGAATTTCACCATACGGCTTGGTTCGGCCGTGGGTGTATGATTTACTAACCCTTACCCCTTACCCTGGATCCCGGATTAGCTATTCCCGAACAAGGTCAAGCTATTAGATATGGGTTGGTAGCCTCAAATCACTGTTGTTAAACAACCCTTTTCCCATTCGTTACCTCATTGGTCTGGCAAGTAAGGATAAGGCAAGTTATAACGTTGCATACCATTAAAAAGATATCAAAGCGAAGGGAAAAATAATAGATGCATAAATACAGCCCTAGTGTACCCAAGTACTTTTCCTACTTCGTTAATCCTTCATGGTTCCCACAATCCTAGTTGTGGATTTAGCTACTTATGTTCATAAGTAAACAATCAAGAGGTATTAATGTGTTCATGATCATATACTTACGATTAGACATAAAGAAATCCGGAGTCTTTAATAGATGAAGATGGAAATCAAGAACAAATAACTATGAGTGTATTCAACTCTCAAAACCAAGAACAAACTAACATCACATTATTTCGAATGTGTTTCCTATAAAGTAACGAGCATAAAACGTAAAATAAAACCTAGGAAAGGTATTTATAGACAATGAAAAACCTATCCTAATTAAACAAGGAAACTGGAATCGGCAGCTTCAACGGATACAGTCTAAGGTCCGTGGAGGTTTCTATGGGTCGTCGTCAGTACTCATGAAACTCAGAGTATTTTTCATCTTGCGGGCTCTGTTCCATGAGTTCTTCCTATGACTCGTGTCTTGAATCACGGCTCGTGTACTTGACTCGTCAATCTCAGACTTTTTGCCCCTTCTATGAACAGGTTCCAAAAGTAGGAATCACGACTCGTGAACAAGTCCATGGCACGTGGAAACCTTTTGTAGAACTCATGCTCCAGCTTGATCTTCAGTACTCTTTCCACGACTGACTTCCACAACTCATGGAAGTGTTCACGACTCGTAGGATTGAGTCGTATAAGTCAGTTTCAGCCAAAAATGTCAATATTTTCCTTCATTTAGTCTCTGAACCCCTTTTTCCTTCACAAGACTCAAAAACACATCAAAGGTACTAAAAATCGCTAAAGACCATACTCCAATTCCATGTTTTAAGCGTTGAAAGTGCCACAAACTCACGACTCATCAAATTGAAAATCGTCACTCGAGAGCCATTACCTTTTGAACTTCCTCAGAATGCTTTCATACTATCACAAACATAATTTAGGTGCCAAGATAAGAAAAATGACACTTATATTGCTATACAAAATTTTGGGCCGAAAATCAAGTTAGAAATCTACCCTCAGGGCTTGTGCAACAAAATAAAACATAAATTTTACATTTATGTTTACAATGGGTTTTTAAACCCATGCCCAATATTTGGGCATGAACGGGACTGGTGTAACACCCCAGAAAATTCTAAGCCTAGAACCAACCCAGAAAATCCAAAAGTTTGAATTGTCCAAGTATCAATAGGAACCATGGACAATGGATTAGTCCATGGCTCATCAATGGCCTCCGTGGCCCTGCATGTTAGACTCTTAAGTCCTAATGCATTAGAGGGATCCACGGACCATGGATAGAACTACAGGTTGTGGTTACCCCTCGTGGAATCAGACCTGAGGGTTGATAGTTTCCCTAGGATCCAGGAGCGGGATCCACGACTCATCGAACCTATCAAAAACCATGGACCACCCTCGTGGACCAACTTCAGAAATCAAACAATTTCCTAGGGAACCACGAGTGAGTTCCATGGCTCATGGTTCAGTTCACGGCCAAGGGTTCCCGTCTGTGGAACCCAACTTCGGGTAAATTTAGCAGTTTATAATCTACTCTCTCAGGGGTATTTTGGATATTTTTCTCTTATTTTAACTCTAGCAATAAGTCATTTTAGGCTTATTTTAATAACTCTTAACAAAATATAGTTCACTTTTCCCTTATTCAATCCCTCAAGCCCTATAAAGAAAGAACAAAAGCTGTTTTCTCTCCACCAACCTAGGGCTTTCTTCTCAAAAGCTTCAAAACTCCATCCCCAATCAAGGAATCATCTTCCACAAGGTATGTTGGTATTCAGTAAGGGTTTTATTCGCCCTTATGCCCAAAACCTCATACCTTTTCATTCAAATTATGGCTTTTAGAAAGGAGGGTTCTTACCTAATTATGTTAAAGTTCACAAAATTTTGTCCTTATGATTTCCTGATGATTTAAATCTTATTTTATAAGATTTGTACCATGTTTTCAGTAAATTTCATGACTTTTATAAAGGTTTGAGAAATCAAAGATTCAACCATAATTTGTAGTATTTCCTCATGAATTAGTTTAATTCAGAATATCAATATTTAAGGTTTTAAACAAAGTTTCTCAGCTTTCAGTTATAGTCTTCAGAAAATAATGATTTCAGATGAGCCTAGATCTGACATAGAAATTCAGGACTTCAGTTTTAAATAAGCTAGCATATTAGTTTCTAGGAGTTGTACTTAGCACCGAGTTGGTCTAGGGTCCAAAATACCCTTAAGTCCCCAAACTAGCTGGCTTCATAGGATTTTTTATCCCCTAAGTGGGCCTCAGTTTAGTGATCATGCCAGCCATGCCTTTTATACCCTGGCAAGGTATATTGGGTCCTCTCGATGGGATGTATACATCAGAATCCATGTTTAGCTCACGTGGTTTATGTCAGTTAATAGACTCTCCCACAGTATTAGCTTCAGTAGTGTGTATCAGACCCTCAACTCACGTGTTTTACAATTTTTCATTGTGCTTTTAAGATTACTCTTGCATTTTCGATCCTTATGCATGATTATATTTCTGGCCTATGTACTATATTTCAGTTTACAATTTTAAATAGCATGATAGAATTTTAGTCTGTTTTGTTATTTACATATTCCGCATGCTTAGTACATTTGAATTACTGACACATACTCTATATGTTGCATCCTATCATGATACATGTTTAGGTTCTTGAATTCAGGATCATGATCAATTTGACTCAGTGCCACCCCAGTAATAGCTAGTGGTGAGTCCTCCTAATTCAAGGACATATTTTATGTTGCTTTTTCCTAAGTCATTTAGTTTCAGTATTATGGAGTTAGTTGGGGTCTTGTCCCAGTAACTCATCTATAGTAGAGGCTTTCAGACATAGAGTTAGATTTTATCTTTTCAGTCACTTTATATGTCAGACTCATATATTCATTTATTCAGAGATTTTCAGTCTATATTTCTAAACTTTTAAATTAAATTCAGTTTATCTTTGGCCTAGATGTTTATATTAATCAGGATGCTTAGATTATGCCAGATCAAAAGTTAGCTTGGGGTCACTTGTAGCCCTAAGCACCGTGTTACGTCTAGGGCATAGGTTTGGGGTATGACAAACTTGGTATTAGAGCATCAGGTTTATTGTGTCCTAGGGTGTTTGAAAGTTGCATCAAGTAAAGTCTTTTTCATAGGTGTGAAATGTGCCACACTTATGAGAGAGAGGCTACGAGATTTTTTTAGAAAACTCCACTTTATTACGTTCTATATCGTGCAACAGAGTTTAACTCTATTTCTCCCTTCTAATATATTTGTTATGCATTTTAGATCATGCCTCCTCGTAGAAAAAACACTCGTAATGCTAAAGCAAACCCTCCAGCTTCGAACCACGAGGTCACCAAAGCCAAGTTTCAAAATGCTATCCAAATGATGGCATAAGCTGTGACCAACAAGGCTAATCAGCAGACACTTGTTCCTACTAACCAGAATGGGGGAACAACTGTTGTCAGAGTTAAGGATTTCATCTATATGAATCTACCAGAGTTCTTTAGGTCGAGCGTAGATGAGGATCCACAAAACTTTATTGATAAGATCAAGAAGATTTTTTAGGTGATGCAGGTTACATGGGTTGAGAGTGTTGAGCTAGAATCCTATTAGCTCAAGGATGTTTCTCACTTTTGGTTCACAAAGTGGAAGGATAGTAGGGGCAGGAATGAAGCTCCTATGACTTGGGATTGTTTCATGGGAATTTTTTTAGACAGGTTCTTTCCGAGAGAGTTGAGAGAGGCTAAGGTTGAGGAATTTTTGAACCTAAGGCATGGATCTATGTCTATTCAAGAGTACAGTTTGACATTTATTCAGCTCTCCAGATATGCTCCAACTATGGTAGCCGAGCCAAGGGCCTGGATTAGTAAGTATATTTCAGGTATTTCTAACTTGGTTAAGAAATAGTGTAAGACAACTATGTTAGTTGGGGATATGGATATCGCTCAACTTATGACCTATGCGCAACAGATGAAGGAAGAGAAGCATAAGGATAGAGAGAGGGAGAGTAAAAGGGCAAGGACAAGAAATTTTAACTACTCTCAAGAGAAGTCGGGCAGTGGAAGTCGTTCTCAATTTTAGTAAAGGTCTTCAGCTCTAGCAGCTTCATCAATTAGTGTTCCATCTTCTAGACCCCGTCATGATCAGAAGAATAAGGCATCAATCTCTAAGTCTCAGGAAAGTATTTCAAGTAACTACACTTTTCCACATGCCCTATGTATGGTCAGAATCATCATGGTGAGTGCTTGGCCGGAAGAGAGGGGTGTTTTGGGTGTGGTCAGTTTGGCCATAGGTTGAAAGAGTGCCCCTATACCTGGCAGGGTCAAGGAAGTAACCAAGATCAGTCTACTACTTCAGCAGCTCTAGTGGGTTGCACAACTTAGCAGGGTACTACTTCTGGTATAGGCAGCGGTCAGTGTTAGAACCATCTATATGCCATGCAATCTCATCAGGATTGGGAGAGTTCCCCAGACATAGTCACTGGTATGTTACAAGTCTTCTCTCTTGATGTTTATGCATTACTAGACCCTGGGGATACATTGTCTTTTGTGACCCCATATATTGCATGTAAATTCATGCGTAAGAAAGATTGTTTGCTCAGAATATGCATAGACTATCGTTAGCTGAAAAAAGTCATAATCAAGAATAAGTATCCCATCCCTTGGATTGATAACTTGTTTGACAAACTTCAGGGTGCCAGCTACTTCTCTAAGATTGATCTCTGATTCAGTTATCACCAGCTCAGAGTTAGAGAATGTTATATTCCAAAGACAACCTTTAGAATTCGGAATAGCCACTATGAATTTGTAGTTATGTCTTTTGGACTCACAAATTCCCCTGTAGCTTTTATGGACTAATGAACAGGGTATTGAAGCAGTACTTTGATATATTTGTCATTGTCTTCATTGATTATATTCTAGTGTATTCTCGGAGTGAGGATGAGCATGAAAACCATTTGAGGGTTATATTCCAGACTCTCAAGGATCGCCAGTTATTTTCCATGTTCAATAAATGTGAGTTTTTGTTGCAGTCAATTGTTTTTAAGGGTCATGTGGTGTCTAAGGAAGGCATTCGAGTAGATTTGTAGAAGATAGAGGTAGTAAAGAACTGGTCTAGACGCATTTCTCTAACATACATTAGGAGGTTTTGAGTTTGGCTGGTGACTACAAGAGATTTGTTGATGGGTTTTCATCCATAGCTGCCCCATTGACTAGGTTGACTCAGAAAAAAGGTTAAGTTTTGTTGATGGGTTTTCATCCTTAGCTACACCATTGACTAGGTTAAATCAGAAAAAGGTTAAGTTCTAATGGTCAGATGAGTGTGAGAAGAACTTCTAGGAACTGAAGACTAGGCTGACCACAGCTCCAGGTTTGACTTTACCAGAGGGTTCAGATGGTTTCGTAGTGTATTATGATGCATCCAGAGTTGGCTTAGGTTGTGTTTTGATAAAACATGGTAAGGTTATTGCTTATGCCTCTAGACAACTTAAAGTTCATGAGAATAACTACCAACTCATGATATTGAATTAGCAGTAGTGGTCTTTGCCATAATGATTTGGAGACACTACTAGTACATTATCCATATAGATATGTTTACCGATCATAAGAGCCTCTAGTATGTGTTTACTCAGAAAGAGTTAAATCTTTGTTAGAGAAGGTGGATAGAGCTTCTCAAGGATTATGATATAAGTGTGCTTTACCATACAGGTAAGGCTAATGTGGTAGATGGCAGACTTAGCAGGTTATCCATGGGTAGTGTTTCTCAGGTTGAGGAAGAAAAGAAGGAATTTGACAAGCTTGTTCATAGGCTCGCTCATTTGGGTGTTCGCCTTACAGATTCGTCAGAAGGTGGTTTCATTGTCCAGAATGGGTTAGAGTCTTCTTTGATAGTTGAGGTGAAGGAGAAGCAAGACAGTGATCCCATCTTACTTCAGTTGAAGGGTGCAGTCCATCGGCAGAGAGTGGAGGTTTTCTCCAAAGGGGGAGATGGTGTGCTTCATTATCAGGGTCAGTTATGTGCTTCTAATGTAGATGATTTGAGGCAGCAAATATTGACACATGCTCATAGCTCCAGGTATTCTATTCATCCCAGTGACACTAAAATGTACCGTGATCTATGGGAAGTCTATTGGTGGAATGACATGAAGATAAACATTGTAGACTTTGTGGCTGTGTGTCCCAACTGTCAGCAAGTTAAGGTACAACATCAGAGACTTGGAGGTTTGACTCAAGATATCAACATTAATACTTGGAAGTATGAAGTGATCAATATTGACTTCATTATAGGATTACTGCATACTCGCCGATAGCTGGACTCTTTTTGGGTTATAGTAGACAGGATCACTAAGTCCGCCCACTTCTTGGCTGTCAAGACTACATATGCAGTACAGGACTATGCCAGGCTCTACATCCGTGAGATAGTCAAGTTGCATGGGGTTCCCTTATCCATAATCTCAGATAGGGGTACTCAGTTCATGTATCTATTTTGGAGGTCATTTTAGAAGGGTCTTGGTACTCAGGTTAATCTTAGCACAACATTTCAACTGTACACAGATGGTCAGGCAGAGCATACCATCTAAACATTAGAGGATATATTGTGGGCTTGTGTGATTGGTTCCAAAGGTAATTGGTATGATCAATTACCTCTTATAGAGTTTGCCTACATAAAAATTTTACTCTAGCATTCGAATGGCTCCGTATGAGGTACTTTATGGGCAGAGGTCTAGATCACCTATAGGTTGGTTTGAGGTAGGTGAAGCAGCATTGATAGAGCTAGATTCAGTCCATGAGATTATGGAAAAGGATTAGCTCATTAGAGAAAGGTTGAAGGTTGCTCAAAGTCATTAGAAATCCTATGCAGATGTGGGGAGAAGAGTCTTAAAGTTTGAGGTTGATGATTGGGTATTTTTTAAGGTGTTACCGATGAAGGGTGTGATGAGGTTTGGTAAGAAGGGAAAGCTTAGTCCCCGATATATGGGTCCCTACATAAGTCTAAGGAGAGTTGGTAGTGTGTCTTATGAGTTAGAGTTGCCAACCGAGTTAGCAGCGGTTCACCCAGTGTTCCATGTTTTCTTTGTTGAAAAAGTGTGTTAATTATCCGACATCAGTTGTTCCATTAGAGAATGTGAGTGTGAAGGATAGAATCACCTATGAAGAAGTTCCAGTTTAGATTCTTGATCGTCAGATTCATAGGTTGAGAAACAAAAAAGTTTCTTTAGTGAATGTTCTTTGGATGAACCAGTCAGTCGAGGGAGCTACTTGGGAGATAGAATCAACTATGATGACCAAGTACCCTCACATATTCCCTTCCGATTAAGCTTAATCTTGAGGAGTTCCTCTCATGTTTTCTTAGAATCCCTCGTGTATTTCCCCTCAGTTTCATGTTCTCCCTATTTTCTTGCATTGTCTGCATGTTTTCCATCCTCTTAGAACTCAAATCATCTAGAAATTAGCTTTTAGAACTCATTTGGTAGGGATTGCGACTCTTTCCCTCAAAACTCAGTTTGTTTAGTCTTCATTCAAAAATGAATAATCCTAAGGGGGAGATATTATAACACCACAAAATATTCTAAGCCTAGAACCAACCCAGAATATCCAAAAGTGTGAACTGTCCAAGTCTGAACAGGAACAACTGACGATTTCCACAAACCGTGGAATAGTCCACGGGTCGTGGATGGCCTCCGTGAAAAAGGTCCTATAGGTTAGACTCTCAAGTATTTATACAGGGGAGGGATCCACGGAGCATGGATTGAACCACGGGTCATGGTTATCGCTCATGGAATCATACCTGAGGGTTGATATTTTCCTATGGATCCACGAGTAGGATCCATGTCTCGTTCAACCTTTCACGGACCAAGGACCACTCTTGTGGACCAATTTCAGAAATTAGAAAAGTTCCCAGGGAACCATGAGTGGGTTCCATGCCTCGTGGCTAAGTCCATGGCCTGTGGTTCCCATGCATGGAATCCAACTTCGGGTACATTCAACAATTTATAAACTATTTTTTCAGGGGTTATTTAGACCTTTCCCTCTTATTTTAATTCAAAAAATAAGTCATTTTAGGATTTCTTTAATAATTCTTAAGCAAATTTACTTCAGTTTTCCCTTATTCAATCGCTCAAGAATTAGAAAGAAAGAACAAAAGAAGTTTTCTCTCAACCAACCTAGGGATTTCTTCTCCAAAGCTTTAGAACTCCATCCCCAATCTAGGAATCATCTTCTACCAGGTATGTGGGTATTCAGTGAGGGTTTTGTTCACCCTTATGTCAAAAACCTCAGACCTTTTCATTCAAATTATGGCTTTTAGAAAGTTGGGGTTAAAGTTTATAGAATTCGGTCCTTATGATTTCCTTATGATTTATATCTTGTTTTAGAAGATTTGTACCATGTTTTTAGTAAATTGCATGAGTTTTATAAAGGTTTCAGAAATCAAGTATTCAGCCCTAATTGTAGTATTTCCTCATGAATTAGTTTTATTCAGAATATCAACATTTAAAGTTTTAAACAAAGTTTGGTCAGCTTTCAGTTATCGTCGTTAGAAAAATAATGATTTCATATTAGCCTAGTTCTGACACAGAAATAAAGGACTTCAGTTTTCAATTAGCTAGCATATCAGCTTTTGGGAGTAGTACTTAGCACCGAGTTGGACTAGGGTCCAGCATAACCTTATGTCCTGGAACTACGTGCCCATATAAGATTATTTAGCCCCTAAGTGGGCCTTGGTTTAGTGATCACGCCACCCATGCCTTTATACCTTGCCAAGGTATATTAGGTCCTCTCGATGGGGTGTATTCATCGGACAACACATTTAGCTCATGTGTTTTATGTCAGTTAACTGGCTCTCCCACAGTGTTAGCTACAATAGTGTGCATCAGGCCCTCAGCTCAAGTGTTTTATAGTTTTTCATTATACCTTTTAGATTACTCTTGCATTTCAGATTCTTATGCATGATTATATTTTTGGCCTATGTACTACAGTTTTGTTTACCATTAAATAGCTTGATAGCATTTTAGTCTGTTCATTTATTTTCACATCTCGCATGCTTAGTATATTCGAAGTACTGATGCATACTCTATATGTTGCATCCTATATTGATGCAGGTTCAGGTTCTTGGATTTAGGCTCGTGATAAGTTCGACTCAGTGCCACCATAGTTATAGCTAGTGGTAAGTCCTCATCATTCGATGACGTATTTTATGTTGCTTTTTCCTTAGTCATTTAGTTTCAGTATTATGGAGTTAGTTGGGGGCTTGTCCCAGTAACTCATCAAAATTATAGGCTTTCAGACATAGAGTTAGATTTCATATTTTCAGTCACTCTATATGTCACACTCATGTATTTATTTATTCAAAGACTTTCAGTCTATATTTCTAAACTTTTAAATTAAAATCAGTTTAGCTTCCGCCTAGATATTTATGTTAATAAGAATGCTTAGATTATGCCAGATCAAGGGTTAGCTTGGGGTCACTTGTGGGTCTAAGCATCGGTATACGTCTAGGGCATAGGTTTGGGGCGTGATAACTCATTTTGCGTCCCAAAACAACCCCGAAAGTCACTTGATAAATGGAATTTGAAACAAATAATTCAAAAGAATTTATGAAGGATAAACGCGAAGGAACAACAGAAAAGAACGGAGGGACATGGTGAACTTACCAGAAATTTTTTGGGTGATCATAAACCTTAGAACCAGCTTCCAAGCTTGCTCAACAATGGATATTTTGTAAATGAGGTAAAGAAAAAGAAGTGGATATATTAAATAGCTGCCAGGGGTCCTTTATCGCGAATGTGAAGGACCCTTCGCAAATGCGAAGAAGTAACATCAGAGACCATTGTGATCACGATGGTCTTCATTGAGAGCATGAAGAACAAGCCAGATTAGGTCCTAGCCGGCCATCATCACAATCACAATGAACTGCTCGCAAATGAGATGGTCAAAAAGATATACCATTGGGAACGCGATAGTCACCTCACGATCAGGTTGACAAAAATGGTCTGCAATAGCACAACAAAAACCAGCAAATTCCATGGGCTAAAAGTCACCAAAAGGACCCTCAAAATTCATTATGAATCCCATGAACACAGATCAAATATGATACCCAATTGGAAATGGCATTTTGGACTCAACAGAATCATCGAAATGACCAACGGAAGTCGTCTTGATGAAATATTTACCTAAGTCAACACATTGTTGGTTCTGCCTAAAAGTTATCCAAGTGCCCAAAACAAGTCTGAAAGCCTTAGGACTAGAACCAAAGGTCGCACTAGCCCAAAGTCAATGTTCCGCAGCTAGCAGCGCTAACAAAATTTCCATCTGAGCCAATCTTCTACAATTATTGACCAAATTCAAACTTATCATTTTGGAGAGTTCCAAAATAGGGAAACTCTTCTAGAACTCGATCGAACACCTCAGGAAGCATGCCACCCATCCCCACAAGCCAAACAAAGTATGAAGAAGCTATGGGAAGGCTCAAAATGGTAAATATGCATGAATATAAGAAAATTACCACGAGGGTTACTACAACATCCACTACTAAAAGAACTTTCATCCTCGAAAGTTAAAGAAAAGAAGGTACTTGAAGGCTCGAAAAGGTGAGGGTAGTGGTCCACATATCAGTATCGGTCTCCTAAGTAGCCTCCTCAATAAGATGATGCCACCACTGAATCTTAACTGACGAAATAACCTTGGACCTCAACTATCTAACTTGCCTATTAAAAATAGCAACAGGCTCCTCCTCAAAAGCTAAAGAATCATCCAAATAAACTAAATCCCTCTGAAGAACGTGCGACTCGTCCAGAATATATTGTCTCAGCATAGAAACATGAAAAACTCAGTGAACACCTAAAAGAGCAGGAGGAAATTCTAACTCATATACTACCTCTCCATTGCGACAAAGGATCTCAAATGTCCAAATAAACCTAGGGCTAAGCTTGCCCTTCCTCCCAAACCTCATCACGCCCTTCATGGGCGACACACAAAGGAACACTCGATCCCCAACCATAAACTCTAAATCTTGAACCCTCCGGTCAGCATAACTCTTCTGAAAGTCCCAAACTCTATCGATAGAGTCACATAGAAAATCATTACCCTATGGTCTAACCTCAAACGCATCAAACCAACCCACCAGAGACCTGCACCGCCTACCATACAATGCCTCAAATAGAGCCATCTAAATTCTAGAGTGGTAGCTATTATTATTATGCAAACTCTGCCAAGACTAAGAACTGGTCACATTGACCTTCGAATAATAACACAATCTCACAACATATCCTCCTAAACTTGAATAGTTCGCTCTGACTGAATATCAGTCTATGGGTGAAAAATAGTGATAAGGTCAACTCGGGTACCCAACTCTCTCTGAATAGACCTCCAAAAACATAAAGTAAACTTAGTACCACAATTAGAAGTTATAGAAACAGGCACATGTGCCAATGGAAAATCTCATGAATGTAGATATGAGCCAACCTCTCTGAAGTGTAGGAAATCTGAACCGGCAGAAAGTGATCAGACTTTCTATTAACCATAACCCAAATAGCATCAAACCTCCACAAAGTACGTGGCAAGCCTACCATAAAGTTCATAGTTATCCTCTCCTATTCCTCTTAGGAAAGGGTAGCCTTTGGCTCAAACCACCTAGTCTCTGGTGCTCGTACATTACTTGCTGATAGGTCAAGCACATAGACACAAAATCAAAGATATCCTACTTCATCCCACACCATCAGTAGTGTTGTCTCAAGTCACAATACATCTTAGCTGCCCTGGGATGAATGGAATACCTAGAATAATGAGCTTCCTCAATGATTAACCTGACTGAATCACCAACTGTAGGACTATAAATACATCTCTTAATCCTCAGAACGCCCTTCAAATCTTAGATTGCCATCCTAGCCTCGCCGCTCAACAACTTATCATGATTTATCCTCAACCACGCATCACTCAAAAGGTTATGCCCGAAACTGCTTTAACAAAAAAGATAGAGCCTCAACATAAGCAAGAATATGGCCCAGCTCAGAAATGAAAAGTCTAACAAAACTATTAGCCATGGACTGGATGTCCAAAGCTAAAGGCCTCTTTGTCAGTGCCAGGAATGCCAAACTACCCATACTCACCGACCTCCGGCTCAAGGCATCCGCTACTATATTTTCCTTGCTCGGCTGATAGAGAATCGATATGTCATAGTCCTTCAGTAACTCTAACCACTTGAGCTGTACAAAATTTAGGTCCTTCTTGCTCAAGATGTACTGAAGATTACAATGGTTAGTGAAGATCTTCTAATGCATTCTATACAAATAGTGCCTCCAAATCTTTAACGCAAATACTACTTTCGCTAACTCCAATTCATGAGTGGGGTAGTTCCTTTTGTGAAGCTTCAGATGCCTGGAGGCATAAGCAAAAAGTTGGCCCTGCTACATCGATAAACACCCCAAACCAACTCCGGAAGCATTACAATAAATGGTAAACCCATTGACCTTAACCAAAAGAGTAAGAATTGGAGCTGAAGTCAATACGGCTTTGAGCTTGAGAAAGCTCACCTCATACTCGTTATACCATTGAAAAAGGACATTCTTCTAAGTCAATCTAGTCAATGGAGCTGCTATAGAAGAAAACCCCTCCACAAACCAACTGTAGTAACCTGCCAATCTGATGAAACTATAAACCTCAGTAGGAGAAGTAGGCCTAGCCCAATTCTGCATTGCCGCAATCTTTACCGGATCTACCATAATCCCATCCTTAGACACCACTTGCCCCTAGAATGCCACAGACGCAGAAAAAACTCATACTTAGTTAATTTGGCATATAACTACTGATCTCACAAGGTTTGGAGCACAACTCTCAAATGTTGCTCATGCTACTCCCTACTCTTTGAATATACCAAAATATCATCGATGAACACTATAACAAAGGAATCTAAGTATGCCCAGAACACACAGTTCATCAACTCCATAAATGTTGATGGGGCAGTAGTCAACCCTAAGGACGTGACTAGGAACTCATAATGGTTGTATCGAGTCCTAAATACAGTCTTTAGGATGCCTGCAACCCCGATCCTCAATTGATGATAACCCAATCTCAAATAAATCTTAGAGAACACTATTGCACCTTGTAGCTAGTCAAAAAGATCATCAATATGCGGTATATGATACTTGTTCTTAATGGTCACCTTGTTCAACTGCCTGTAGTCAATACACGTACGCATGGATCCATTCTTTTTTACACAAACAAAACAAAAGCACCCCATGGAGACACACTAGGACTAATAAACTCCCTACAAAGAAGATCCAGGAGCTGCTCCTTGAGCTCCCTCAACTCGGTTAGTGCCATCCAATATGATGAAATAAAAATGGGTTGAGTGCCCGGCTCAACATCAATACCAAAGTCGATATCACAATCAGGAGGAAGACCCGATAGATTAGAAGGGGAAACATCTGAATACTTGCAAACGATGGGGACTGACTTAAGTAAAGGTGTGGTGGCACTAGTATCATGGATGTTGGCAAGGTAAACTAAGCACCCCTTCCCAACCAACCATTGGGCGCTCAGGAAAGATATAACTCCCCTCGGCATGTGGTTATCAACACTCGTTTATACTATAGGAGGGATACCAGGCATCTGTAGTGTAACAGTCTTGGCAAAGCAATCTAGGACCGCATGGTACGAAGATAGCCAAGACATGCCTATAACCACATCGAAAACAACCATATCCAACACAACTAAATCTACCCACATGTCATATACCAGAATAGTCATCACACAAGCCTGATAAACAAGATCTACTACTAAAGAATCTCCTACTTGGAAAGCTACACACATAGGCACATCCAATAACTCACAAGTAGACTCTAGATCAAATAATACAGAAGATGACTGGTGAAAAATAAAGATCATATCTGTGATGATAGCATCTGAAGCCACAGCCTTTGACCAGCCTAGAACTATATATATATATGGCTTTGACTGACACGACCACCTTGGGCCCCCTGGGGACCACCCCTACTACCCTGTGCACCACTCCTGTCTAGTGGCACTAGAGCCTTGGGGTCCTGAACCTGCTGACCCTATCATCTAACACGATGAATCAAGGAATAATCCCTAGAAAAATAACCTAGCGCACCACACTCGTAACAACCCCCACCAGTTGTACCCTATAATGATGACCCGACTGAACCAGAATGGCCATCACTGCTTGAATACCTAGAGCGAGCACCTTGCAAAATCAGAACCAAGCCCTGGCTACCCTGAACACTCTGACCCTTTGCTATCTATTGTGTCGCCTGAATGGGATGACTCAGCTGGAAGCATTACGGATGCTTATCTCTTCCAATAAAGCCTTTACCCTAAGACTGGGGACCAATGTAACTACCCTGCTGGTGGGGCCTCTTATCTCTTCCCCCATGGGCCTCACAAAGTACACCCTAAATAGTGCATGCATGATCTGCCATAACTAAGAAGAACTGGCCTGAGGCTACCAAAACATCAGTAGCTAGACGAAGCTACAAGGTCAACCCTCTAACAAAGCAATGCACCCTCTCGTGCTCGGTGGGCAAAATTATGGTTGCAGGCCTAGTCAACTCATGGAAGAGGACCTCATACTCTGAAAAATTCATGGAGCCTTGCTCAAACCTAGTGTACTTATACATCAACCGCTCTCTCAAGATGCACGATACATAATTCTCCAAGAATGCCACAGAGAACTGAGCCCAAGACATTGGAGATGACCCAGCTAGTCTGCAAGAAATGTAAGACCTCCACCACTGTTTCACTAGACCATCTAGATGAAATACAACATAATTTGCTCTATGCGACTCTACCAAGCAAAGGTTATGCAACCTCCCTCTGGCAACTTACTAGAAACTCCTGAGCATCCTCTCCTAGAGTAACAGAAAAAAGTTAGAGGACCTAACCAAAGGAACCTACCTAGCATAATTTTCTCCTAAGAAGACATAACCGGCCTAGCTACTATAGGCTGGACAACTGTATAAACCAAAAATACCTCTAAATATGGATCCATAGTAGCAGGCTTTGCTCCTAAACCCTGTGCTACTACCTTGGTGGAAGTTTAAGCCTAGTCCGTGACTTGTGACCCAATAAGAGTGCCTGGCAAAGCCACGAGTTATTACATGCCCTCCAAAAACCCAAGAAGATAAATAAAAGTATCATGTAAGATCGGTGTAGCCATAAAACCTGTCGGATGCTGGGTTGTCCCAATGCATGCCTTCTGGCTCAGAGTGTACCCCCTCCACTACTATATTTGGATCTATTGATGGTACTTTAGACTGGGCCCGAGCTAGTTCCACAACATATGCCCTATGTTTACCTCTAGGTCAACCTCTACCCTATCCCCTAGTTAGGGGTCTAACTGCAGGCGCATGGGCCTCGTCCTCACCTGCTATTGTACTGGTAAGATTGGTGAACCTAAAGCTTTAATACCACTCTATCATGACCAAAGGTTGGCCATGATGGAGCCTACAAAAAAACCCCAACAGGTAAGCCAAACCTAAGAGAATGGCAAATACACTTCAAAACTTAAATAAGTAAAGCGGAAGAAAGACAATAATAAGATGAGGCCCATAATATAGATATACACATAATCATACAAAATGTACAAAAAAGCCCTAAATATACCAGGAAAGATGAGATAGACACAAGAACTAAACCCTGAACCTGGTGTCACTGGTACAAGAGGGTCTAAAATAGTGCTATACAAGAAGCTATTGTCTATCAAAATACAAAACACAGACACTATGAATAGATAGAAAGCAATAAGATCTCCGGATGCCGGGAGCTCACCATAATCCAAATAGCAGTTGGCCTTGAATGAGTGGATAATCAACGAGGGTGGCTCATACTAGGTGATGCATCAGAAAAAGATGTAGAAATATAGTATTGAGTACCAAAACACGAGTTACTCAGTAAGCATCATAGGTTGACCTAGCTCAGAAGATGATATATAATATAAGAAATAGGAAAGTAAGCTAGCTATCAGGATCCACCTAAATCTAGTTATCACAGGAAAACTAAAAAGAAGTATAACCTTAGCTAATGGTGAAGATAATAATAATAAAAGCAATAAACACTCAAAGTGCATACATGAGATTACAATACATCATGGGATGGTATGGTGCAAATATTGCCAACGCAGTAAAGTAAAAACCCCAAAATGCTATTTGTGGGCTGCCTCATATGCTCCCTGAATCATCTTTAAGGCCTCCCTAGGGCTTATTATTATATTTCATAAAAGTAAAACCTAGATATATGCTCCTAGGGCCGCTAAGAATTGTACCTCATACTCATCAACATAAAGTAAATGGCGAAAAGTCCGAAAATATCCTTCAGACCGAGTATAAAAGTGGTACTTTTCTTTGCTTTCTAAAAATAGTGATAAAACCATAAAATACCTTTCTAAAATTGGAAAACCATAGTAAGAGTAGAAGATCTCATCTTTTGATCAAAAACCTTATTTTCCTCAAATATCATACCACTAGCCATGTAGATGCATGTATATATATATATATATATATGTGTGTGCCAATATAGAGGATACATGCATATACATCTATCAAACACGGCAAAATACCCTCTAAAAAGATAATTAACTTGGAACTCCGTCCAATCCAAGCTATGGCCTCAAGCCCATGGTTACACAGTAACGACAAAAAATACAGAAATAGAACTATAACACAAATATAACCATAAACATATACTAAACTACGAATAGCTCCACAAGTCTATACTAAGAGTGGCCGCCGGACCGGAATGGGATGGCCGGATCGGAACAGACCAGTACCGGACCGGACCGGTACGGCCAGTACCAGAATAGTGACCGGTACCGAAATGAACCAGACCGGTTCAACCGGTATGGAAACTGGATTCCATCCCATTCCGGTTTAAACCGGAATGGATCGGTATCATACCGGAATGGTACTTGAATGGGCCGGACCGGTTAACCGTAATAGTTTTTTTTTTTTTTTTTTTTTT
>QJPP01007583.1:622500-632754 GCA_003996215.1 Jaltomata sinuosa | reverse complement strand
GGCCGAAAAGCCTCCAACTATGATGCCTCGGCCACCACCTCCTTTCCCACAACGTTTGAAGAAGAAAGCTGACGATGGTAAGTTCCTGAACTTCATGACCATGCTGAAGCAGATTTCAATAAACATACCATTGGTGGAAGCGCTGGAACAAATGCCCGGTTATGCCAAGTTCATGAAGGACTTGATTACAAAGAAGAGGTCGGTAAGTTTCGAACCGAAAGACAACCTCCACCACTGCAGCGCTATTTCCTCTAGATCGTTAGTCGAAAAGAAGGAAGATCCAGGCGCTTTTACTGTTCCCTGCACTGTTTGGAAGCTCAACTTCGGGAAAGCCTTGTGTGATCTGGGTGCTAGCATCAACTTGATGCCGCTAGCCGTCTATAAACAACTGGGTTTGGGAGCTCCTAAACCAACGTCCATAAGAGTGATGATGGCTGACCGCTCAGTAAAGAGACCTGTGGGAATATTGTCTGATGTGCTAGTAAAGATCGGTAAGCTTATCTTCCCAGCTGACTTTGTGATCTTGGATTGCGAAGTGGATTTTGAAGTTCCCATAATCTTGGGACGACCATTGCTAGCCACAGCAAGAGCATTGGTTGACATGGAGAGAAACGAACTGACCTTCCGATTAAACAATGAAGTGGTCAAGTTCGATGTGTCCAAATTAATGAAGCAACCAAGTGACATGAGGGTGGTCGCGGTCATCAATGCTATTGAGGAAGTCCCTGCGGATGTGTATCTTGAGGAGAAGGGTTGTGTTGAAACCCGAGCTATTATGAGAGTAAGGTCGCGATCGCAAGAGGACGAGCAGGTGAAGGAAAGCGGTGAAAATAAATCAAGAAAACGAAAACACCGCAAAAGAACCTGCAAAGAAAGAGCGAAGAAGTTGTCGCGACTAGCGATGGAGCCCAAAGAGGAAGCTGGAACGCCACACTCCATCGAGTTTTCATGCTTTGGAGACCCTGGCGGTCTCCAACATTATCCCAGAATCTGAGTCATATCGACTTCACAGGTATTCCCTTCTCTCACAGTTTTTAGCTTTCATATGGATGCATTGGGGACAATGCATGAGTCTAAGTTGAGGGTGTGGGGAAACCTGTGAGTCACCATCGAGGGTTTTTGTTACCGTGTTTCTTTTCCCTCCGGTGTGCTATCTAGTAGAACCGGCATGTTTAGGTTGTTAGTTTAAATTTTTGTTTTTTTAGTGTCTATAGCAAGCATCATGGCGTTTTCTTTGACTAAAAAGAGGCCCCTTTAAAACATTTCTAGTTTTGTACTTATGTTGAAACGATTGACTGTCTGGATCCTTGAATGTAATTGTGTGATTATGATTAGAATGAGTATGCTTAAGCCGAGCGGTTGTTTGATAGTTGGTAGCGATATAGTTTCTTGGTGCCAAGTGTGTGTGAGATCTTTGTTATAAATTCTTACTCTGTGCATGCATCTAGAACTTGCCCGGTCTATTTTGTTAAGTTTGAAGTTGGTTGCTTAGGAAAGGATCACAGGCCCTTTTTGTATGCAGTCCACTTAACCTAAAAGACCGTCCAAATATAAATAATCCCTTTTGATCCCTGTTTGAGCCATAATTGATCTTATTCTTTCAATAACCTGTCACCGTTCCTGTTTAACTTGAATCCCTATTTTGGCCCTGGTCCTTCCTTGGACATCGTGCACCTCAACTCAGGCAATCAGCCTAAGTTGAGGGTGGCTACTATAGAGGTAAACCCTGTTTTGGCCCTGGTCCTTCCATGGACATTGTGCACCTCAACCCAGGCAATCAGCCTAAGTTGAGGGTGGCTACTATAGAGGTGAATGACAAGAAGAAGAGGATAGTGAAGATTGGTTGTGAATAGAATGAAAATTCGGGTGTGTGCCTAAGAAAAGAAAAAAATAGAGATGAAAAAGATCAAAAAAAGTAATAAAAAGAATTGTCAAAATAAAGAGGCCGCACCTGTAGCTAGAAAGAAGGAAATAAAAAGGTGAATAAGGAGGGATAAAGTAAAGTTATGTGGTAATAAGACGTCGGTGGTTCCAAGGAGGGCTTAGTCACTAACCCCTAAATGTATCCTACCTGCACCTGAAGCCTCATTACAAGCCTAAACAAGTCCTGTAGTGATCCCGAGCGGCTTTCTGAAGAACTGAAATAGAATAGTAAGGGCAAGCCTATGGTATCGCATGTGCATTGTTTGAAATCGTTTGTGAGTGTGAGCGCTTACCTAGTCCCAAATCTTGTGTGTGGGATTTCTTTGTGGTGAGGGCACCAAGATGTCTGTATTGTCTATTGATTATTAGGATAGCTGTGCGTGTGTATGCATGATATTCTATCATATCGGAATGACATGTTTGTATCCTTGCAAGTTAGCGTTTCATACATTTGTGTGTTACTAGGGAGCTTGATTTAAAATTGAATAAGCATTGAATGTCCATGAGTTGCTAGAGACACGAGTTGTTTTCTTAGTTGAGTCGTTATATTGTTTTTGTGTCATGTTGCTTGAGGACAAGCGAACATTTTAAGTTGAGGGTGTTGATGTGCCGCCAATTTACGGCACTTTCGACTCCTTTTAACTAAGAACTATCGTACGTTTTTAAGCAACCGTTGTCGTTTTTGATGTTTTTATGTTGTATTTTCAGGAAATAGGGACAAACATAGAAACTAAAGGAAATACGAGCAAAAAGAGCATTCTGGATAAGAGTGACGGTCCGAGTGACGGACCGTCAAGCTAGTGACGAACCGTCAAGGCAACCGTCAATTTGAGGCAACACACTGCCTAGTGGCGACGGTCACCGTGACGGGCCGTCAAGCCAGTGACGGTCCGTCACCCCAACCGTCACCTTGAGGCAGCACCACTGCCTAGTGGTGACGGCCACCGTGACGGTCCGTCAAGGTCGTGACGGGCCGTCGCCCAAGCCGTCAAGTTGAGACAGTCGGTTACGCGGATTCCGAATGTTTTTGGGTTTACTTCCTGGACTCCTATAAATACCCTATGTTAGGTTTATTTTACATGTTGCTTTTGAATATAGTTTTTCCAATAATTGTAGGAGAGATTGAGCGAAACTTTGGGAGCAAGCAACACGTTTTCTTGGTCTTGAAATCGTGTTCTTGTTCTGTTCTTGGGATCTTATTTTTCTTGTTCTTGGATTATTGAAGATTGTTTTCATCATATTGTAAGAATCTTTTCTCCTCATTATGAACATGACTTTCTTCTCTTCTTCTTCTAGCATGATTAACTAAACCTCCCACAACTAGGGTTGTGGGATCCATGGCAAACGTAGCAAGATAGATTCCGGGTAGCGACGGGTTCAATATATATGTTGTCACGTTGTTAATCATACATTGTGTAACGTTTTCTAGTGGTTGCAAACATTAGAACATGCCTAGGTTTAATTTGCTTGAGTAAAGAGATTAAAACCGAGAAACTTGATTAACGACGAGGATTCGAGACTACCAACACTCGTCTTATGATTAATGCTGTAACTAGATTAATCTACTTGATGTTTAGGATTGAAATCTAAAAGTACACCTTTTTGAGATCGAGAGAAGAGAAAAGGAAATTCGTCTATTTGGTTGAGAAACGTTTAGACAATACCATTAATTCAATCACATCGTGACACGCATATGGAAAGAACCCGATTAAGCCTAGAATCGACATTGTTACCAACGCCATGGTGAACACTTCCCTAGTTCATTCTCCTACTGATTATTTCTCATACATTATTATTTGTGTTTTGTTTACAATTTCTTTCACAAACCCCCCCTTTTATTTACCGGAAACTATTGACCATCAGTCAACTAATTCACTAAAGGCTTAATTCTCACCATATTCTCTGTGGGATTCGACCCCAACCTTTGTTGGGTTCTATATTTGACTACGACCGCTTACGCTTCGTTAATTCGAGGTGTAGTTTGGGCTTTATCATTGATCCAGAGTAAATATGCACAACATGAGGCAACATCCACATATTCAGCCTCAGTAGTAGACAAAGCCACAAAGTTATGCTTCTTTGTTGCCCAAGAGATTAGCCATGATCCTAGAAAGTGTGTCATTCGTATAGTACTCTTTCTATCCACCAAGTAACTAGCATAATCTGCATAGCCTACAAGCTCAAAATTGCTACCTTTTTGATACCATAGCCCCAAGTCAATTGTTCCTTTCAAGTATCTCAGGATTCTCATGACTACCTTCAAGTGAGGTTCCTTTGAATTTGCTTGAAATCTAACACATAGCCCCACACTAAAGATTATATCAGGCCTATTATATGTAAGATACAAAAGAGATCTAATCATTTCTCTATACAGTTTCTGCTCCATTATTGTACATGTTCCTTCCAGTCCTACTTTTTTGCCATGGCTATGAGAGTATATATCACTTTTGCGTCTTCCATTTTGAACCTTTTAAGAAAATCCTTGGCATATTTTTGGTGATGGATTATTATTCTTGAAGGAGTTTATTTGATTTGAAGCCTTAAGAGGAAGTTAAGTTCCCCCATCATGTTCATCTCAAACTCATTGCTCATCAGGGCAGCAAAATCCTTTGTGAGTGCTTTTCTAGTAGCTTCAAAGATAATATCATCTACATATACCTGCACAATCAACAGATCATTTTCTTTGTTTTTGAGAAATAAGGTGTTATCAATTTTACCTCTTGTGTATCCATGTTTTAGAAGAAATTTTGACAGCTTTTTATACCATGCTCTAGGTGCTTGTTTAAGTCCATAGATGGCTTTATTAAGCTTGTAAACATGGTCAGGGTAGTCAGTGATTTCAAAGCCTGAAAGTTATTTGACAAACACTTCTTCCTTTAATAACTCATTTAAGAATGCATTCTTCACATCCATTTGATAAAAAGTGAGCTTCATGTAAGCAATAAAGGCTATGAGGAATCTGATTGCCTTCAATTTTGCCATTGGATCAAATATCTCATCATAATCTACGTCTTCTTCCTGATTGTATTCTTGGACCACCAACCTTGCCTTGTTCTTTATAACTGTGTCATTTTCATCCAGCTTGTTTATGAAAACCCACTTAGTTCTAATGATAGCTCTGTCCTTTGATCTTGGTTCCAAGTGCCACACTTTGTCTCTTTCAAACTTATTGAGCTCTTCTTTCATTGTAATAATCCAATCTGCATTCTGCAAGACTTCACTAACTTTGTTGAACTCTATCATGGATAGGAATGCATTGAAGGCACATAAATTTTTTAATCCAGATCTAGTGGTTATTTCAGATCTTAGATCAGTAAGAATGTTGTCAATTGGATGTGATCCTTAATACTTGTATCCCTTGAGAACTAAATCTTTTATTTTTCCAGGTTGATCATCCTCTTCAGAGTGTTGATTCACTGTTTTCTTATTCTGATCAACTGAGGGTGCCTTATCTACCTTGTCATTTTTGTCATTGTCAGATACCACATTAGTTGGACCAGTTTCTTTCACCTGTTCTTGAATAATTGATTCAGAGAACCTTGTCAATTCATCATCATCCTGCAAACTGTGATTAGCTATGACATTGCTTTTACCAAATATAATATGCACACTTTCCTCAACATACATAGTTCTTTTATTAGCATCCTATAAACTTTACTATGTGAAAAGTAACCAAGAAAATTTTTCTCATCACTTCTAGAATCAAATTTTTCTAACAAGTCCTTTTTATTATTATGGATAAAACACTTACATCCAAAGGCTCTTAGATGAGAGATGTTAAATTTTCTGTCTTTGAGTAATTCATAGGAAATTTTATCTAGGAGAGGCCTAGACATACATCTATTAATTATGTAGCAAGCAGTGTTAATGACTTAAGCTCAGAATTGACTAGTCACATTACCAGCTAACATCATAGTCCAAGCCATTTTCTGCAGAGTCCTATTTTTTTTTCAACCACTCCATTCTGTTGAGGAGTCCTAGGTGAGAGAAGTTACAATCAATACCATGAGTGGAGCAATAGTTAATAAATTTAGCATTTTCAAACTCAGTTTCATGACCAGATCTGATTGTAGTTAGTTGTTTGTCAAGTTTCTTTTCCAATTTTTTTACTAAAGTATAGAATGTCTCAAATGCATCTTCTTTAAAAGCAAGAAATACTATCTAAGTAAACCTGGTGTAGTCATCAACTAGTACAAATACATACCTTTTTTCCACCTCACCTTCTTACCCTCATAGGACCACATAGATTCATATGGACCAGTTCTAAGGATATGATCAAACTGATAGTCTATTTGAATTTTAAGGAAGATTTCACTTGCTTACCTCGAGCACATGTTGCACAAACTTTATCTTTGAATTTAGTTTTAGGGAAACCTATTACTAAGTCCTTGAAGATGATTTTATTTAGCTGAACATGACTGTCATGCCCTTGTCTTTTGTGACACAACAAAGGATTTCTGTCCATCACACTGAGACAAATAAGATCTTCAACAGGGATCTTTGAGACATCAACAATGTACACATGCTTGTATTTTTGTCCATTCAAGACAGTCTCCTCAATTTTCAGGTCTATTACTTTCAAACATGTAGAGTAAAAGGTTAACTTTTTTTCCTTATCACAAAGTTGTGATATGCTGAGTAGATTGTGATTTAGTCCTTTAATATGGTACACTCTTTTAATTGAGTGTTTTTCAGATTTACCTATTTTGCCAATCCCCTTGATTTGACCTTTCTTTTATCCTCCTAAGGCCACCATTCCACCTTTTTCTTTTGCAAGAGAGAGAAATTTCTTCTTATCTCCAGTCATATGTCTTGATCAAGCACTATTCATGTACTAATGTTGCTTGCTCCCTCTCACTTTTTTCTCTTTTTTCTCATTGGTTGATTCTGATTCCTCATGGCCATCAGGGAAACATCTTCTGTGCCATCATCATCTGAGTTATCTGTCAAGCAACATACATAGCCTTGTTAGTTTTGTTTTTCTTCTTCTTACTGACCAGCTCTTTTTTTTCTTTTTCAGCTCTCTTCTTTTTCCACTTAATTTTTCACATAGGAGACTCTTTAACTTGATGGTCAATTTTTTTACACTTGAAGCAACCACCACTTTGTTCCTTTTCTACATTCTTTTCTCTGCTTGGTGTTGATTTTTCCCCATAGTTTCTACCTTTCTTGAAGAACTTTTTGAAGTTCCTACTTATCAAGACTATGTTCTCATCATCAAGATCAGATTCATCACTCTCAGTTGCCTTAAGAGCAAGTGTCTTGTACTTGCTTTCTTCACCCCATTTTGCATTATCAACATTTATTTTATAGGTCTTTAAATTGCCTACCAGTTCATCCAAATTCATATTTGTCAGATCTTTTGCTTCTCTGATTGCCGTGACTTTGATCTCCCAAGACCTAGGAAGAGTTCTCAGTACTTTCTCAACATGTTCCTAAGTAGTGTATATCTTTCCCAAGAATACCAACTCATTCATAACAATAGTGAATCTAATGATCATATACTGAAGTGATTCATCATTCTAGCTATTACCTTGACATCAAAGAAGAGTTCGACCCAATGCTTTATTTCTGTCCTGCATAATCTATAAATTCTAAAAAAATTTATCTGAGTAGTTCCTTCATGAGCATTAACTAGTGTGTCCTAAATTTGTTTTGCTGTTGTATAATAAGAGATGCGATTAAACTCATCAGGTCTAAGTCTACATACAAAGATGCACTTGGCTTTGGCTTTTTTCCCAAGCATCTTGTAATCAGTTTCATCATATTGAACCTTGGGCTTTGGAATGTCCTTCCTTTTAGTATCTGTTTTCATAGGGATTCTAGGACCATTAGTAACTCTGGTCCAAAGCTCATAGTCCTCTGCTTGAAGGAAATCCTCTATTCTTGCCATCCACCATGAGTAGTACTGACCATTAAATAATGGTGATTTGTTGATGTGTTGTCTTTCACCGTGTCCAAGAGAAAGTGCAAAATTTATAGTAATCTTATCTTGAGTTATTAGACTCTATTAAGATAATCTGGCTCTGATACCAATTGTTAGAGTACTGACCCCTTAATTTGCCTGAGGAACATGTTATTCTATTTGTTCCTTTGTTAATTACTTGAACTGCATAAAGTAAAGTAAGAACACAATACTTTATTCTGAAAAACCTCAGCTCACAAATGGTATAAAATTATGACCTACACCTTTATAGGATTTAACCCAACTTCACTAAACTCTGAGACTTCCAACAATTTAGATTACAAATCTTGCAATCCTAGGAACTAAACTCCAATTCCTATAACTCAACAATCACCCTTGACTGTTGAACCCAAACTTTGAGTTGCCCTTAACTTGAAGTATGATCTAAATTATGAAATCAAGAGATTACAACTCAATGAAAAAATAATACAAGCAACTAGATTTAAGAACTGTAAAATATAAGCCTATGAAACAGGTTCTTCAATCTGGTCAATTTATATTGGCTGTACTCGGATCTTCAGTCTGAACTCTCTCAAATATGAACTCCCTATTTTTTATTGTGTTCTGCTTGTAGCTCTCTATGTAAGTGCATAGCATTCTTTGTGAAACCCTTAATGTATTTATAGTTTTAAGAATTCTTCTACTTTGGGCAGATTTCCTTCTATCTAGGGAATCCCTTTCCTTTTAATATTTCTCATGCCTACCTTTCTTGAGATTTTCTTTCATATAGGATTTCTCTATGAAAGAAAACTCTATGCAAGTTAGACTCTTATCATAAAGACGCTCCATCCACTCGCTTCAATCCTTTGCTATTTGGACCTTCGCTTGGTTGACTTTTTCCTGATCCTAGTTGGATTCTACTTGAGAAAAACATGTCATAGCTACCTGTTCCTTGCATGTGTTTCAAATATTTGTCAATCATCAAAATCTTTCATGATCTAACAAAAATAAATCCCTGAAATAGGACAAAAGCATGAGGGCACTGAATCATCGAAAAACATAGATCTGGACATCGTCGTTATTGTCACCATCATCATGAGGATATTAAATTTTACAGAAATCAAATTCTAACTCAATCTTAGCGTTCCCGCTACTCTTGGATCAGTCGATGAAAGATTGCGAGGGAGAGAAGAGGAGAGAGGGAGTGTACAATTGAAGATTGTGTGCGTGATTTGAGGAAAAAACAGAGATAGAGAGTATACGATTGATGGATTGATATAAAAGGAGGAATTTTCTCCCATTTTTTAGTTATGTGTATCTTAGCACACATCTGATAAAAAATATTAACTAGTGGGATAGTACGTAATTATTTTAAAGTAGCGAGATATTTAATAATTATGGTAAGGATGTTTGTTTAATTATGTAATTTTTCCAATGTCACCATCAAACTTAAATTTACGTACTATTGAAAAATATATTTGAAATTTCACATAGTTTATAAAAAGAACATGCAGATACAATGTAGGAAATTAGGTTGTTCATGAAATCCCCTCCTTTACAATCATGCACTTCAAGAAAATAATAATATGATTTAATTTATTTTTGACCTTTAACTTTTTTTAGACTCTTCACAAGTAATATATATTTTCTATTAAAGGTATGTGAAAGAAAAGAAGTGAACCTTCACATTGCTTGTATATGGTAATTAAGCTTAATAATTTTCATCACACCATAGGCCATGACACATGTAATTTGAGAGATTAAGCGGAATTTGGAGAATTAATCAAGTAGAATCAAATCACTTTGTAACTGCACAGTTTTGGTTATTATAATGAAGTGTTGTTATAAAAAAATATTATAACATAATATAAAAGTCAATTCCAAACATATTGTTACAAAAGATGACTGTTATAGAAATATCTGATTATATGTGTTAATGACAACGCTACAATTATGCATCCTAATTATATTATTTCAGTGTTCTTAATATATTTTTTCTATTACGTTTTTTGCTCTACACCTCTCACATCCTAAACGAAACCCCGAAGAAAATAATAAGATTGAAACTTCTATTACAAGGCATATAAATGCAAAATGAGATGATTTTTTCTGTGTGTGTGATACACTTGGTTTAGTGTTAGCTTATAAAAGTTATGACCATTTAAAAAATATTAAAAGGTAAAGTTACGAAAAAAGTTTCCACTGGAATATGCTTAGTGTAAGCAAGTTCTAAGATCATTTTTTTTGAAAGCTTCAACAGGTGTTGGCCTTTTTTTAGGAATTTTTTAAAAAATATATAGCGTTCAAAAATATCTACGTCACGTAGCCCAATCTATAATATTATATCTAAATTTTTTTATTATATATAATGGATCAACCTTGTATAAAGTGTATAATAGTGTATAAAAGTATTTATACACAAACAT